>JBCAUI010211972.1:0-16782 GCA_038406195.1 Haplosyllis anthogorgicola
TACCCTAAACTGTGATGAGTTGATGGTTTGTTTTTTAGGCTCAAGATCACATAGTCTTATCGAATTTCATTCGATAGACAATAAAGAAAATTTGGGAAATAGTCACCACATCTTGAACCGGTTAAAGGAACGAACAATTGACATCTTACAGAAAATACAAACCAAATCTCTACTTTCATACGGAGATGAGTAAATTCCTGACAAATTGTATGTACTTACACAAATTCGTTTTCCACTCACTGTCTTCAATATCTTCAAAAAACCTCCGACACCTTTCAAAAGTAGAATGCCTGATAGACACTTCAATCTGTGGCCAATCAATGTCAGAACAAACCTAAATGAAATGAACTGACAGGTTAGACACCAATGATTTTGGGAGAAAAATGTTCTAGTAAAAACCACATTATGCACATACAACGCTCAATCGATTAAATTAAGTCAATGGATGACAAAACCAATTTTGAGTGCTTGAGTGGGTAGAAGGTGTTTCCGTTTGAGAATTCACACCTTGTAGCCCTTTGCCGTAGTACACAAAAATGTGAATGTCGTCAAGTAAAATGGACATATTTACACTTTTCAAAGGGAACCCTTCAATGCTGGTTTTGTACCAGATACAATAAAGAGGGAGAGTGCTGCATGAATACTTACCTCGAACAAATCTACTTGCTCATCGTGTGACAAACTTTCTAAGTGATCCATCACTTCGGGTAGGAATTGTTCAGTTAAAGCCTTATCACAAACTCTGAGTTCTTTCATAACCTTTAACGTCCTAAGTTTCTCGAATGTGTTTAATTTAGCACCAAATTCTTTCATTTTATCGACTAAGTCCGATAACAATTGTGGTCTATCATAGAGCCTCAATTCGCCCCATGCCTTCAATAACACTAGTATTTCTTCATAATTTAAAGTATGTTTCCTCATGAATCGTTCGAGTTTTTCCACTATATGATACGCAAGTTCTGGACACTCAAGTTCCAAATCCGATCCCAGTTTTGACAAACCATCTAGCAGCAGGATACTGTACTTATCAGATATTCCTTCCTTATCTAAATACACCAAACACCTGAAATTAATGAAAACATTACAGTAGATTTTTGGCAACTGCTAAAAGAGAATATTTTATTTTCGTATCCTTGACCTGTTTATCCAAAATAACATTGGCAAATTTATTTTTAAATAACAGCAATAAAATATTAATTTTGGCATTAAATCATATCGGGCAAAATGATTCTCAGCATCGTAAAAAAGCATAATTTACACAATCAAAAAGTTTTGCTTGTTTTCTTCCCAATTGCACTTTTTTCTGTTTCATTTGACAAGTGGTTTCTGGTATATGACCAATTAACACCGATAGTAGCAATGATTGAAAGTTGATACATCAAAATTACTAAATAAAATATAGTAATGCATAAAATAAGACTTCCTTATCCACTGGACAGGCAAGCTCTGGGGGCGCCATTGGCCCACGGAATACAATGAATGTGAACGCACCAGAATTCGATCCAAAACGGTACCACCAAACAATACCAGTACATGTACATTTATTGTAGTTATTCACTTCATACCACGAAATGACAATACATGTACATACTTGAGTAAGTTATCCCTCTGTTCTTCATCAAGCACGGTTATGTACATATTGATGAGATGTGCCAGCTCGTAGATAGTTAATGTTTCCAGGTTTTCCTTGTTGGCCCGATGTGGAATCAGCACCCGTATACCTCGCAGTATCAAGTCCGTCTGTTCCGTGGGAGTCATTGCAGATACAGATGTTGCAACCTACAGTTCAGTGTATTTCTTTTAGTCATCTGAATTACGCCTTTACAAGATATATTTCGGTAAATGCGGAAATTATTAAATCCTGCATGTTTGGGCCCCCGATCCTAAGGGCTTTCTTTTCAACCTAAGGGCTTTCTTGAAAAGTTATTTCCACCGCAATTTGAGTTTAGGTTTCTTTCAAATTTGCTCATGTTTGCAAAACATAAATAAAAACAATAAAAAAATGAGTTTTGTTTTTAATGAAACGTAATGCAATAAATAAATTTAAAAAAGACGTGCAACTCTCTCACCATCATAATCCTATCCAGGGTTATGTCGTTTATAAAATACTTGGCTAGTTGCAGATAAACTTGCATAGCCGGATGATCACTGTCCAGACCAAGGCCTTGCATGAAACATAACATATCAGCACATATCTCAGCCTTGTAGTACTGACTGTGCAGCGCCAACAATGAACACAACACCTAGAAAGCAATTTAATAGTTTCCTGAAATTTTTCATTGATACGTTTCAGTAACCAAACGAAAATCCATAACATGTACAGTGCGTTTTCGTACATGTAAACCCTTGCCCTGATAAGGTATTTACCCACTATCTGGTGTTTATATGTAGCATTTATATATCTGGTGGAAGCGTTTAGCTTTCAGGGTAATTTCAGTGCATTATCCTAGATTGACTTACGACAAGTTGTAAAAAAACAGGCCTGTTTTTGGTATTAGCTTAAAGATGAAGCCTGTAACATTTACCTGTAACATTAACCCCGAAAAGTAAAAATAATCTAGCACTTCACCAAGCATTGACTGGTTTCCCGCAATTTCTTTTTACCTCAAATCCCGGATGCTTTGAAACCTCACTGTACTCATCACCTCGTCTGTATGTGCACTTCCTAAACAGTCTTTTCATTGCCAGTGCATAGTGCACTCTATTCATAGACTCGTGGTATAACATTACCTGTAAAATAACAGTTAAATGTCGTACCAAATACAAGAACATGACAATACTCTAGTTCGGCCACCATTCATAATTTTGTTTCTATCTTTATCTTATCACTGCTTGTTTGTGGGCATTACATTAGATAATTACACAGCATCACAACGGGGTTTTACTGTAAACTATTCTGTTTTTCTACCGAAAAGACACCGTTCTCATTACCCTCCATCTCTGGGTTTCCTTTAGCTTAAAATAAATCCTCGAATTGCATCTGTATACTGACATTAAGGAGGTTGTTCATGTGTTAATATTCATCACAAACTAATACTCTGTCAATGTGCAGTGCATGTTGTTGAATTAAAATGAACAATAAAACGGGTCTGGGTAAATAGTGGAACAAAACATACATGATTCAGAAGAGTATCTGGGTCCATCCTACTTATTATTTTGTACCTCTCTATTGCTTCGTTCGAATCTTCATCCTGACGAATTGCGTGTATATGTTTATCCTCAACAGTTTTACCCACAGTGATACTTTTATCCTTCTGGAAACTTACTGAGGTATCTTCCCGATCTGGTGCAGTATTTGTCAGGGAAACGTTAGTTTCTCCTAAATTCGTGCCATGAAAAATCTTTTCTTGTTCTAGCTCCCGAATTGTAGAACGTATACCTCCTCTCTTTTCGTTAACTGCAGTCTGATGTACACACTTGCAAGATGTAGTGTGGACACTTCTCAACACAAAAGGATATTTCAGTCTCTGAAACTGGTGGAGTCTTGAGTTTGTACCTCCTAAATTTAATGTCCCGTTGATAAGTTTTCCACTGATAAATCTACGATTTAATAGGCGTATGTTATTCATGATCGACACAACATGTAAACCACTCTGCATATTTGAAACACTCCAGAGATCTTGATCAGTGACCTTGAAAACTGTTACTCTAGTACTATATCAAGTTGAAAATATTGTTTTTAACGTCATGGAGGAAAGTATGATATTATATCGGGGTGTTAAAGTAATTATGCTTCGATAATCGAAAATAAACCTAAAGGTGGCACTTGTTTCGCACGGTTACCAGTGGGGTCACCGATCAGAGGAGGTGTCGTCAGTGTCGTCACCGGTTCCCTGCAAACAAGTGGGTTCTGCAAATGTATTGCCGCAAATGGCCTGAAGACGCCTTTTATGCGTCGGTGACCCCGTCAGCAACTTTATACAAGTGCCTGGTAACTTCTATTGTCTCGGCGACCCCCCGAAAACTGTCACACAAGTGCCACCCAAGTGTGTGAACCACAGGCGACGGAGATGTTAGCGAAATAATTGTTTCTTTTTAGCTAATAAGAAAGGACACATATTCCCTCCCCTTTAATTCAGGTAAAAAAAAAAGAGTTACAAACGCTAAACAATTACAAGCCTGTGGTGTGGACTGTGAGAACTGTGACAATCATGAAGCATTTTCTAGCAAGAATACTCAATAGATCTGTTAAAATTATAATGACCTTGATTACAAGGGATTTGTTTCAAAAATTGTGCCGTCGTAGGTACAGAGACATGTCTTTATAATTAACTGTATAATTCAATTTGTAGGCAAACCCTGAAAACCCAAATCAGGTAAATTTGGTTCAACCTTCAACTGGGACAAGGGAAGCAGTAAAACATTAAACAATGGACGCTGCTCGAAAGGTCCCGGGATCAAATGTGGCACCGGTGGGTAGGCAAAGTGCCTTGGATATGCTGCGCTCCATGGCAGGTAGTGTTGGAAATGACTCGACTCTCTCCAAACAGTTAGCAGCAATCAGCACACCAGAAACAACATATGTAGAACAAAGTATCAGCACAGTAACACAACACACTGGTCGTAGTATCCAACTTATACCTGCACCAGACATGCCAAGTAATGTCTCTGCCAGCAAACAGAATATTCCAGAATCAAGCTCAGGACCTCGAAATCCATTCCATGTTGATACTGCACAGTTACGGGCAGTTCCGTTATCCCAACAGGCATCCGAAATACAAAACCTTGGTCTCACTGTTTATGATCAACAGGACTTTGAAGATGGTATGCATATATTGCATTTTTGATCACATCTAAGCATTTTTACAGTTGTAACACATTGAACAGAACGGCAAAACAGTGTGCCTTAAATTTTATCAAATTAAATTGCATAAACGGCTGTAATTTATTCACTTAAAACTGATACATGTATACATTGTAGATATAATGAATCAAATGGACAGAGCAATGGCTCAGGAAGAGAAAGATAGAATGGAGCGAATACTTGTGAAAAGTATGAAAAGTGTTGAAGAAGATATAAGGTATTAAACACAACTGGAACTTAATATGTACTTCTTTTGTAAAATAAATTTCAGATATCACTAATTTTAATATTGGTTAAAAGAAGATTTTGTTTTTATAGGACAACTAAACAAGAGCTGATCCACATGGACAAGGTTCTGCTCACGCTAAAACCGAACATCGTTGCACAAAACAAGGAGGCACAAAGTAAACTTGAAGCAATAAGAAGGCAGCAAGATAATAAGGTATTTGTACATAGATTGCCTGGTCACTGTCTGGCACAAGAGACATACATGTTGACTTTGGCACTTTTAAGATTCACCATTAGATTTGTATTTATTGGGCAAAGTCAAGATCACACATGCTCTTCATAAATGTTATACTCTGGATAACCAAGAAATAAGCATCTGAACATAACTATACACAGTATATTTGGTTTGGATATACATGAATGTAAAGTGAATGCTAATCAACAAACTTTTTATTTCAGCAAAAACAGCTGAAGAAGCTGAAGGCCAAGGAAAGGGCTTTGCGTAATAAGCTGCACGGCAGTACTGGAGAAGAAGAAGAGGGTACATCTACACTATGCACACTTTTTATTTGTTTTCTTTAATGTAATACGAGACTTGCATAAAGTGAAGTAGTTAACAGATTGAATATTCTCATGGTTTGTTGCATATATATTTAATAGATGAAGATGTCAGTGCTTTAGGAGCGGCTCTAGGATTAACAAGCAAAAATGAGACAGAAACTGAGAGAATGATTAGGCTGGGAGAAATGACTCCATTTGGCACAGCAATGGCCAATGTCTCCAAAGCAAATGGAAGTGTAGAACAACAAAAAACCTCTCAGGTGTCTGAATTTGAGAAATATCTCATGGACCAAAATAAGAAAAGTGCTAATAAAAAGAAAACAACTAAAAAGAAGCCGAGTGCAGCACTGGGTAAAAGTAAAAGTACAGTTGACCTAAAGCAAGAGGAACCAATAGCTAAAATATCTAAATTGGAAAAGTCCAAAAGTTTTGCAGACCTTAGGACGAAAGAATTCGACTCAACGCATGCAAAACAAAAGCAAAAATCTTTATCAAATCGCTTCGACGAAAAAGACAAAAGACAGTATTCTCCGAAAGAGAAAGATTTCAGTAATTATAAGCAGAGAAATAGACGCTACAAACTGAAGCATCAGTGGACTGGTGATCCAGATATTAGTGACTATAGTGATGGAGAAGAAGGATTTGACCCAGATGACAGAGAATGGCGGCCAGATGGAGATGAGTACCTAGATGAAGATGACGTGGCCTTTAGAACTGGTAGATTTTTTGTTTTGTATTTGCAATTCTTAATGAAAGTGTTAATGAACAGTCAGTCATCATTATTTTATGTTCCATTTGTAAAACGTTGCTAACTCAGTAACTGAAATACATATACACATGTAGCCTTGGTTATATCTTTCAGCTGGAACCTCTCAAGCCAAAAGCAAAAAATCAAGTAAACGTGTCAAAATCTCGGCAAACAGTGATGATAGTCAAAGCAGTGCTGAATTTGATAGTGGTCAAATTAAAGCAGAGTTTGGAATAAAGCAACCGAAAGCTACAGGTGGAAGTGCTGGGACAGGGAATAGAAGGGCAAAAGACGATGGTGATGAAAAGGCTTACAAGAAGAGGCTTGAGTGAGTAGAACTTTTTCATGTGTTATTTTTCACATTTACTAATAGTTATTTATTTACGACTAAATTGCTTGTTTACATATTGATAAATATACTCGTTTAAACTTTCTACATAATTATTTTACTTGTTTCTAGAAAGTACAAAAAAGACAGGTTGCGTAAGAAACAGCAACGTATAATTAAAGAGAATGATCCAGATGCCCAGTTTGATGATTTAGACGACGATACTGATTCCGATGAAGAGCAGGATATGGAATTTGAGGGTGGATTTAAAGTACCCGGCAAATTGTGGAAAAAGTTGTACAGGTATTGTGCATAATCATATATCTTTTACAAAAAGTTGACATACTTGTATTTGTATGTTCCGTTTTTGTAACTTTATACGACCCATGTACCAGTGACCTTAAGTAGATTATCTTAAATGTATTTATAGATACCAAAAAACAGGAGTTAAATGGTTATGGGAGTTACATGTACAGCAAGCAGGTGGTATTGTAGGCGACGAGATGGGTCTCGGAAAGACAATACAGACAATCGCATTTCTATCCGGCCTTAGACACAGCAAATTAAGAGACAAAGGTGCTAATACAAGGTAAGAAAAGAAGATCTTCCCGACTTAAGTCCAAATAAACAGAAAAATTGTTCGTGTATTCAGTGGCATAGTTACGGTGTTAAGAATAAATTATGTTTACCAAATTTACTTACATATTAGATATCTGGGTCTTGGACCTACACTCATTGTATGTCCAGCAACTGTGATGCATCAGTGGGTACGTGAGTTCCACCAATGGGCACCACTCTTCAGAGTTGCCATTCTTCATTCGTCTGGAAGCTATGGCACATCGCCTGTAAGTACAACTCGATATTTTAGTTCTGTGTCCCCTTCCAGTAATCTTTCAATGGTAACTGCACTTAACAACTAAATGTTATTTAGGAGAGGCTGGTGAGATCTGTAGCACTTGGTCAGGGAGTTTTGATAACGTCGTTCTCCACCATGGTGATATATCAGGACACACTCTTGGAACATGACTGGCATTACGTCATTTTGGATGAAGGACACAAAATTAGAAATCCAGATGCACAAGTCACACTGGCAGCAAAACAAGTAAGTGAAAAGATAGATGAAAAAGTTAAATATTATTTCCTTCATATTTCTCTATGTTGTATTACTTTATCATTAGTTTAACAATTGCAGTGTTAGCATCGGAACAGTCCCATTCATAATTCTACTTGTAGTTTCGAACGTGTCATCGTATCATTCTGTCAGGCTCGCCAGTGCAGAATAACGTAAAAGAATTGTGGTCACTATTTGACTTTGTCTTCCCTGGAAAGTTAGGAACCCTACCAGACTTTATGGCACATTTCTCTGTGCCCATTGTGCAAGGAGGGTATGCAAATGCCACGGAAGTTCAGGTTGGTACAGAATTTAACAGCAAAACACCCATGGAAGTGAGTTGTTAATGAAATGAAAGAGAAGTAGGACAAAATTAAGTTAATGCTGTGAATATAAAGTGACTCTTCTTTACTGAATATCAATAACCATTTTCATATTTTGATAGGTTCAAACAGCATACAAATGTGCATGTGTGTTGAGAGATACCATCAACCCGTACCTTTTGAGACGAATGAAAGCTGACGTACAAACCAATCTACAACTGCCAAACAAAAACGAACAAGTGAGATTCTGATATATTCTAATCAAGTATATATCAAGTTGAAAGATTTGTTCTATTGAAGTACACTTTACATAAAACCTCATACGTACAACAACAGTAATCGTTTAGTTAATACCTTATGAAATCTATTTGCAAATGAACAGGTCCTGTTCTGCAGACTAACTGACGAACAAAAAGACGTCTATCAGGAGTATTTAGACTCAAAGGAGTGTCACATGATTCTATCTGGAAACTTCATGGTAAGAAAAGACGAGATGACTATTATGTACAAACTACATTTCTTTGAAAATGATCCAAACACATGTGTAGTGAGCAGTAATAATACATAGTGTAACTGACTGTTATCGCCATATCTATATATTTATGTAGGTGTTCCCAGGCTTAATCACCTTGAGGAAAATTTGCAATCATCCAGACATTTCCACTGGGGGACCAAGTCAATTTGATCAGAATTTCAGTGCCGAAAAAGACGAATGCAAGTATGGTTACTTCAAAAGGTCAGGAAAGATGGTAGTCGTAGAATCACTGCTGAAATTATGGCAGAAACAGGGTCATCGAGTGCTTCTGTTCACACAAAGTAAACAGGTAATTGTCTTGTATTTAAATTATATTTATTATTTTACATGACAATTTATCTGTGAAAATAAGCTAAATTTCTATGTAATTCATTTAAATTGGAAAAAAAACTACCACATTGTAATTGCAGATGCTGGACATCTTGGAAATATTTGTAAAAGATCAGAATTACAGATACATGAGAATGGATGGTGGAACTTCAATTGCAGCTAGACAACCTCTTATCAATAAGTTCAACAGTGTAAGTAATAGATACGAATAAATATTTCGAATGTTATCACCTTTTGATTATATTTTGAAAAACCTACTCAAATGGAACAGGAAAACGGTCTCACTTATCATTTCTTTGACAGGATGAGTCTTACTTCGTGTTCCTGCTTACAACTCGAGTTGGAGGGTTGGGAGTCAACTTAACAGGTGCAAATAGAATCATAATATTTGATCCCGACTGGAATCCAAGTACAGATTTACAGGCAAGGGAAAGAGCATGGAGAATAGGACAGAAGAAACAAGTCACAATATATAGATTACTGACCACTGGTACTATTGAGGAGAAGATTTACCACAGGTAATGGCTCAGTGTGTACAGTACTTCATTTTAAGAAGATAACGTTGGGTAACTGTTAGTTGATTAAATTTAATGCTGCATTGATGTTTGCAAAGTAAGTACATATTATATTGTATAATTTACATTTGTGAAATTTCTTATGTATTTTGCAGACAAATCTTCAAGCAGTTTCTTACAAATAGGGTCCTAAAAGACCCCAAGCAAAGGAGGTTTTTCAAGTCCAATGACCTGTTCGAATTGTTCACACTGGGTGATGATGACAGAAAAATGAGTACCGAAACCAGTGCAATATTTGCTGGGACTGGGTCAGATGTTAAAGTTAAGACGAAGAAGACAGCTACAAATGTTGATGATGACGAGCAGGTCGCACTGAAGAAACGAAACAGGTTTGATGAAATGAGGGAACGAGAGTTGAAAGAAGAGAAGGAGAGCACGAAGGATGAAAAACAGACCGAAGAATCAAGCAGTAAAGAGCAAGCAGACGAAGAAGATGATGGGGATTGTGGACTAGATGCAGCAAAAATCAAGGAAATGAAAGAACTTGCCCGAAAGTTAGCCAGACAGTTTATGGAAGATCGAGGAAAGAGTAAAGAGGAAGCTTCGGCAAAGAAAGCTTCAAAAACTGATGGAAGTTCTGAGGGGAAAGAAGCACAGAACAAGACAGGCAATCAAAACGATATGCAGAAGGCTCAAACTATAAGCAGCAATTCTGGAGAAACGTACGGGAATGGAACGGAGAAACTAAAGGATACAAAGGAGTCAAAGTGTAAAGAAAAACACAAAAAGAAAAAGGAAAAGGAGAAAAGTAAGAAGAAAAAGAAAAAGAAGGCAAAAGATGCAAGTGAGTATTGGAAGTTACATACATACGGTATACAATATTACAACAAGTGTTTTTGAGTTGAAAGATGAATTAATTTAATTAATTTTGGACCTGCATCAGAAAATTATGCTTGAAAAGAGAAAAAAAAAACCATTTTAATGTTTAAAAAGGCAAAGCACCCTGTACAGCTTGATCAACAATAACAATAAAACGTTCATTTTCGTTACAAAATGTAAATCATCATTTCAACTAAGTGTATTGTAACCAACTTGCAGTGATAGATGGAGAGAAGATCGAGTATCTTGATAGACATGAGATGAAAAAGATAGAAGAAGATCTGGACCAAGAAGCTGAAAGTGCAAAGCAAGATGACTATGTCTTACAGAGCTTGTTTAAAAAATCAGGTATTATATTATGAGCAATAATTGCAATTCTTATAAATGCGTAAAATATAGTTGCGCAGAACATATTCCAAACATATAGAGTACAACTCCACTTGAAGGGATTTCTTTTTTTAAACAAAAGGAGCCGTCCACAGTGCAATGCAACACGACACGATTATGATGTCGTCCAATCCTGACTATGCCCTAGTGGAGGGCGAAGCAGATCGAGTGGCTAAACAAGCAGCAAGAGCACTCAAAGAAAGTCGTGCAAGGTGCTTTGGAGCAAGGACAGGAGTACCAACATGGACAGGAACTAGTGGAGCTGGTGGTGCCCCACCAAAGTAAGTTCATAGAAATCGTTAGAGGTTTCAACAGTCCGCTTATAGTTTGAACCACCCATTATTTCGTGTCTCAGAGCCATTAAGGACAGGCTGACACAGGCACAGTTGCTTGATCATACTACAATACTACAACGGCAACCATTGTTTCATTAGTTTCACGTCCTATCAGAAGTGTGATTTTAGGTCGTTTATTCTTTTCATTTTAGGCCTAGATTTGGACAGAAAAAGAACTCGAAACTGAATAATCCGGATGGAGTGAAGGCAGCTGAATCACCGGTTAAGAAGGTTTCAGAAAAGGTACCATCATCATGCTGACATTTCTATGACATGTCACTGATTCTATGTGGCAACTTGAATTCAACTTTTAAATTGTGTTTTTGGCTGATTTATAAATAATTTTGTCCTTGCAGAAAAAGGAGGTGCCTGTGCAACCAACGCTGTTCGATGGTAGCGTCGCAGGTAATGTGCGGACCCACGCTGCATCCGCATCTGCAGCCACGCCCAATGTGATGTCATCAACACAACTTTTGTCCCGCATGAAATCACGTAACCGTCTTGCACTGGGTGAACCAGATTCCGACGAAGATGAAGATGACGGAATGCCGAGAAATCCTCATAGACATTCCTCGGATATTGACAAAGATGACTTGGAATTAATTACAGATATTCGCAATTATGTGGCATATCAAGCGCACATGGACGGAAGGGCTTCGACTCAGGAATTGCTGGAAGAGTTCAAACAGAGAGTTCCAGCAAATGAGTCTGCAAAGTTCAAAGCTATGTTGAAACAAGTGTGTGATTACGACAAAATTAATGGAGTGGGAATGTGGTTTCTTAAACAAGAATTCAAATGAAGTGATCTTAGGCCAAAACATATCAATGTACAAACATGTAAACAGGCACAAAATTTTTATGAGTAATTTACTCGGAAGGAGTCAATGCTATGATTCAGTAAAATAAACAAAATCTCAGGACAAAGAATCAAAATTGTTCATGACATTGATTATCGAGAAGAGAAACGTTTTTTAGACATGACGAAACGTTGTAGTTGTTTGTTTATAGTTTATTACGCTAGTCACTATCAATTATGTTGTGTCTCTATTATAAATGTTTATTGTTGATTAAAATCATGGTTTTTTTTTTTTTACTAAAAGAGAATAAAAGTTAATCAGAATGGTTTCTATACATTGGAGTATTTCTTGTCATTTCTTAAACTAAAATCTCATAATGCAAAGCTGAAACACCAAGCGTAAAAATCAGATAGTTATTGCTGGGTGGCCACGGCACAGGCAAAACGGAGAATTTGGATGTTACCTTTACCAGACAGGGAATTCAGTTACAACACACGGCATTTACAAAAAAAATCCAATTTTGGCTTATTTGGCAAAGAGCCTACATACTCAACCTGAGAACGATATTGATCACAGAGACTTCATATCTTGCACACACATGCACCTATGTCCCATCTCAAAGCCTAGCAACGTTGCTAGGACCATTTATCTCAAATTGGCAAATATATTTTTTTAATGAAAAAAACGGAAAAAATGCAAACTCGAACAGATCACAGCATGAGCGTGACCACCCTGTATTGACATGATTTGATGCGAGTGATTTCTGGTTCTACTTAACAGATGGTTCTAAAACGCAGCTGGTCACAACGGACAGGTGGTCGTAAAACTCGGTGATTGCACGTTATGCATTAGCGTGTGAACAGTCGTATGCTTAAACATATACAGTAGAACCTGCTTTGACAAGCCACTGCTTTGTGCAGCCACCTGGCATTTAGTCTATGTTTTGGTTCTTTTCTTTATATTTCCTCAAAAAGAAATCATTAAAATTACCACTGCTTTGTGAGGCCACCTGTCATTTACAGCCAATTTACATTATGAGTAAGGGTGACACTTCAAAGCTGGTGCTACTACACTTCATTTTAATAGAGAATAAATACTTTAGACTTGTGGTTTTGTCGTAAAGAATTTTTATTTCATATCTTTATCACATCACTGAGTTGTGTTGTTAAGTTCACTGCTGAACTGGCTGGTTACAAAACGTTTTTACATAAAAAGATTAAACTATATGAAATAAAATCAATTAATTAATATTACTTTGTGATCATTTACACAATTTGTACATCAGGTACCTTATTCACAGTGACGTGACATGTTTCGTTGCAAAAGCGTTTACTTTCACAAGGTTTTGCCGCCCACTTATTCTGTATTTAGTTTATCAACTGTAGGTAGCGATACTATTTGATAAACAACTTTTACCTACATATTTTCACAAGTACGTGGCAAAATGTTAATTACACACTCTCACGAACATTTCGACTCTTGTCCGCAAAAATTCCGATCTTCCATTCAAAAAATCACAAAGAAACTTCCCCATAATATGTGTGACATATCCCAAATAAATTGTACCTTAAGCATGTAAGTTCTCTTTTAATACACCTAAAAGTCAAATTATTGATACGTTTCTGTTTATTTTTTCCAGAAAAACTTTGTGCAAATAAATAATTTAACAAAAATATTTGCCACAATTATTTAGACAGTTTCATTAGACTACAATGATGTAAATATTTCACATGAAATATTTGTAACAATAATATTTACAACAATTTAAATGTACATAGTCTGTTAGACATTTGCGGAAAAAATAATAACAAGACTATGTCACACGGTAGTCTAGTCTCCCGTGTGTGTCATGAACAAGCTTTAAAACAAACTTTTCTTATATTAACGAAAACAAATCAACAGGAAGGAAAACAAAACAAGAATAGTCCTGAATACTCGACTTTCGGCTCCAAAGCAAATTACAATTCAGGTCATGTACTTTTTACGTCTTCAGCTTTTTTTGCACAAAAGTCATAGATTCTATAAAATGTTTCCAACTGGGATATTTTGGATATCTCGGCAAATTCACGATCTCATATTTACAGCTTAACATTAAATGCCGTCTCTAAAAATCTATCTTATTCTGCATCGACACTTTCATAGAAATGAAAGGTTAGCTTTTGTAAAATGTGTTCAAAAAGCCTAAGCCATGTTTGCAATATTACACATAACATGGTACGTAAATACACATGTACACTGTTTTCAAGTTTTTGATTCTGTAATCTTTGTATATTATATTAAACTATTTTCATGAGGTCACAGAGTAACAAGATACGGTCAGAACAGTTATTCATCTCACTTAGGCACGACAGACTACACTGCGATCAGTTGTTCAACCATCTCTTTGCCTACAAGTAATGTTTATTTCTTGAGTTTCATTTCTATCTTTGCTTACAAAACTTGACCAAAGATGCAATTGCCAGGGCATAATGAGAACAAACTGAATAAATATTTAACAAAAATTACAAAATACACGGAAAGCATTCTATCCACTGCGGCAGATGTGAGCTTTTAAAGCAAGGCACATTTTGCAACAAACCTTGTTTAATTCGAAAACAAGTACATAAAATATATCACAAACTAAAAAAAGATATGCATATCGCCAGTACTCATTTCCCCGTCAAAGCAAAATTATTTGTGTCTTCTCTCAAACATAAAAAGCCTGCCTTGTTAGAAATTGCATAAACATTGGGCTAATAATGCTACAACAGTGCTTCACTACAATAACACTTGGATGTATTTACAATGATTTCAACACGACATAATGATACTCTCTCACACGAACATTATACAACGTCGAACAATGAAAGCAATTTTCTACTTTCGATTCCTTCTACATCACTTCTACATCATCTACAGGTGTATATTTCAGCAAGCCAGAAAGTTTGGTTGACTACACTTGTGCAATACATAGGCCATGTCCACATTGCTCGCTTAAACATGCTCCATCCTGAACATGTCATTTGCAAACAAACCGAGATCTTCACATGCCACTTAAGAACGGACAAGTTCTAGCTGTAGTGTGTAAAACACTAAGCTTAAACACTAAGCTTAATAGTTTAATTAAATTAAAATACATGTATCAGGTCCCACTGAGTAATGCTTAAAACGAAGTAAATTAGTCAAACGAAGGTCAAATCAATAAATTCAAAAAAACTTGACTAAGCACTTAAAAGTATTATCACAGGTCATAACCCTTCCTGTTAGTATTTATCCTTCAACGTCAAATATTGATCGAAATTGTCAAACTTGATTTAAAATGAAGTGTCATTTAACACACTTGAGGCAATCTGTCTTGATGAAATTCCCTAAGAAAAGGGGTTTTTTTCAGTTATGTTTCGGCTACAAATACACATACTTTCATGCTGGGAAACAAAATTAAATATCTGTGAAACTTATGGATACTCCTTGATTTGTGTGTACATTACACAACCGACCAAAACAGTATGTGTCATGTTAATATTGCACACCTACATCTGTATTTCTTTTAATGGGATAAACTATTGTGCAATTTCTTTTTAATGGGATAAACTATTGTGCAATTTCTAATTCCAGTTTTGACGTAAGTTGAGAATTAACCAATTACAAGATGAAGGATGATGATAAAAGTTGCTATCAACTTAGTTTTAAAAAGACAATAATCAAAGTTTATCCAAGGAACGTATGATGCAGTCTTGCTGATACAATTACTGTTCATGCTAATCAAACTGCCATGGTAACAATGCCAAATGTCCATTCTAAAATAACCTCTCTTTTAGCATTTGGGTGCCTATATTTCTACATGTACGTACACCTGTACATGTACAAATTGCAATTGCACACACAAATAGTGCCATGTGGAATAAAAATATGTTTAACATTTGCAGTGACAAATTTCTATGTACAATAGCTGTGACACCTATAGTGCAAAAAGTGCGTTCTCTGCATCATCTTTCTGCATTTGTCGTCGCGAGTTCGTATTGTTGCCTGCCGATGGTAAATCAGGTAAATTTTCTGCTTCTTTTGCTCGTTCTGCTAAAAATTTGTCGAACTCTGAAAAACAAAAAGTTCTCTTTGTCAAATAAATATTTTCAAGCGTATGTTATTTACGAAAACAGTGGCAAACAAAGTTGAAACTAGGGCCTTCAATATATGCAGACAGCTATGGCCTTTAATCCTGACCTATCATCGATTTATCTTTGAACGGAGTTATGTACGCAACGGATCAAAAAATAATCTCTTACTTTCACCAGTTCCTCTCAAAACCTCAACTACAGAACAATTATTTTACACGAAAAAATCTGCCAAATACATGTATCTCCCAAACAAATTGATTTTACTACAAACCTGCACTGGTCGCCGATTCTTGACCTTCGGCCTACAACAAAATATGCAAGTGTTAAACAAAACTTTTTTTAAAATAGATGCACCGTTCTGAAAATGCAACTTACGACAGTTTCGGAATTTTTAATATATTTTAACAAGCTCTGGACGGTACACCTGCCTACTAGTGCCTAGTTGCAACAAAATCACGACTGGTATTACACACACGAATTTAATTAACTCTACTGGCATTTGGAACATTGCGTTTTCTGTTATTCGTGACCAAAGAGAATGCTTACAAGTTCCTTAATTCAAGTCATTTTGCTTCAGTGATATGTAGTTTTACTTACTGGTGTATTCTGTTCCAACCACTTCTCCATCTCTTCAAAATCTGTGGGTTTATCACTAACCTGTAAAATACAACAGGTAAAATATTTCGGTGTGCGACTCTTGGGCGAAACGCTGTTTGTCGAAAGACTATTCGTACATCGACAGTATGAAGACAGACAGTATGTCGACATGACAGTTTATAGAAACCCATTTAGTGGAAAATTTAATAA
>JBCAUI010212083.1:0-16781 GCA_038406195.1 Haplosyllis anthogorgicola
ATGCATATTTCCAAATATGGACAATTAGGACACAATATCCCATGTAACTGGGACATCCAGGCACCAAATAAAGGCAGGTTCAGCCACCTGCGACTGAAATCACTGAACCAAATCCGTAACAAATCAACTGGAACCAATTTGGACATCGAATTTGGTCTCCTCTGGCTAAAAGAAATACTATTTATGTCGATTTAAGACTTTTTATCCAAAATAGAATGATCCTGGAACAAATCAATACCCTAATATTATTCCAATACGGATTGTGAAGTTAACCCATTACTATCTATTTTTAAAGGAAAAAGTCACTTTGCGACAGAACCTTTCTCCTGTGGATGCAGTTGATGATACAAACTCCATATTTGGCAGCTTTAAGCATCTAGATACCCCCTGTAAAAATTATATTGATGCCACTTAAATATGCAGTTTGGCAGCCATATTAATGTTTTTTCACAGGTCACTTATTTGGGATTTGATCTTGGACACTTCATTTGTATCCATGTAATATTGCAACCTACATTGGTTTAGTTTGATGATAATTACAAATGAGCTCAGGTCCATCTGGACCAATTTTTTTTGTAGCTTTTGCTTCTTAGACCTTTTGACCGGTATGATTAACAAGGCAAAATAACAAGTTTATCTACCATTTTGCAGGGTTTACTGTGCATTCTTGACACATTCGCTGACGAAAAAGAGAACATCTTTATTGATAATAAAAATGGAACACATTGGAGATGAGAAGCCGCATGTATGCGACATGTGTTATGAAATTTTTAATTCTACGGACTTATTAGCAAATCACAAAATAACTTGTGGTGAGATGAAACCATATTTGTGCGATATCTGCCACTTGGTATTTCAAAGGGAAACTGAATTAAACGAACATTTGTGGGCTCAACACCAAGATGAAAACATGCACAATGTTGAAGAAGTGACAACGCTTCAAAACAAAGAAGAAGATGAGGACATGATCATAACAGATCCAGATGCTGAAATACTAAGCAAAATGGAGCAGGAAAGTGAACAGTTGTGCAGTGGACAAAAATCACAAAAATTATTTAGTACAGAATTGACGTTGGCTTCTCATATGTGCGTGCATCATGATGAAAAGGATTACAAATGTGAAGAATGCAACAGTACTTTCACGAGAAAATCAGCTTTTATGAGGCACAGGCAAGTACAACATGGAAAGGACAAGTACTTATTGATAGACAGTAGCAAAATACGGAAAATGTTCATCGAGAAACCAAGTGATGATATGCGTAGTTCTGGGAATGGAAATTCATCAGTAAAAAATAAAGAAAGAAATACAATAGCACAGAGTGACGGAAATGTATACAGATGTGATCAGTGCGATAGAGTATGCTCGTCACAAAACAACTTAAAACTGCACGTGCGTTTAGTGCACACAGTAGTGAAGTTCAAATTGCCGCAAAATTCCGACAAACCTTACAAATGTGAACAGTGCAATAAATCGTTTTTCCGTCAGACAGATTTGACAGTTCATCATTTGATACACAAGAGTGAGAAGCTACTGAGGTGTGAGGAATGTGACGAATCATTTCTTTCGTACTCTGATCTCAACGAGCATAACTACTACCGACACGCTGGGGTGGAAAAGTACAAGTGTAACAAATGTGAGGCATATTTTCGTTTAAAAGTTGCACTGACAAAGCATTTGCAGATACACAAAGGCGAAAGTAAATCTGAAAGTATTGATAGTCACAATGTATCAATGCATAATATTGAAAAACCGTATCAATGTGAAAAGTGCAATAGATCGTTCCTTCAGAAGACATCTCTTGCCCATCATGTTTTGACAGAATGTGGCAAGAAACGGCATACATGTCTGCAATGTGATAGATCCTTCAGCACCAAATCAGAGCACAGCAAACACATACTTATACACAAAGGTGAGCAAGCATATCACACATGTCCCTTGTGCAAGAAACTGTTTAACCAGAAATCCAGCCTGGACAGACACATTTTAACGCATAGTGATGACAAGCCTTATAAATGTGTGCCATGTAATAAAAGATTTGTTAACAAACAGACACTGGAGCAGCATATGCTAATTCATGCTGCTGAGAATGAGTATCACACCTGCCCGAAATGTAACAAAGTATTTAATCAGAAATCCAACTTGGAAAAACACGTGTTAACCCACTGTGATGAAAAACCTTTTGTCTGCGAAAAGTGCAATAAAATATTTACACTGAAATCCGAATTTTATGAGCATCAATTAATGCATAATAATGAGAAAGTGTACAAGTGCAACCAGTGTGATAAAGAGTTCGCACGGCAATTTGAGCTGGATGAGCATATGCAAGAACATAATGATTATAAATGCAAGCATTGTTGGGTGCCTTTCAGTGATAAATCGTTGTTCGCCCAACATAAGCTTATACATAGTGGTGAAAAGCAACACGAATGTGAGAGATGCAATAAATTGTTTTTAAATGCAACTCATCTAAAGATGCATGTGTGTGCACATGCTGAATTGTATAAATGTGATTCTTGTGATTTATCGTTCAGTGTAAAGTCTGATTTAAATCGGCATACAGAGACATATCATTCAAACACACAAGGGAATAGAATAAACAGTCACGTTGCCCTATTTTATTGTGATCAGTGTCAAAAGCCGTTTCCTCACAGGGGCGCCTTGAACCAGCATATGTTAATGCACACTGCAGAGAAAACGTATCATACCTGTCCACAGTGTAAAGAAGTGTTCAATCAGAAGTGCAACCTGGAAAAACACATGCAGACTCACGTTGGTGAAAATTTACAAGTTAAACAGGAGGTAGACCTTGATGAAGAGCAAATAATTTGCAATGGTGAAAATCAGTGTAAATGTAGTCAGTGCAGTAAGTCATTTGTTCAGAAATTTGACCTCACTACGCATGGATGTGTACATGGATTTCAATGTGAAAAGTGTGATAGCTCTTTCAGTCACAAGTCTTTGTTAATGCAACATATCCTTCTGCATGGTGATCTTCACCAGTGTGACAAATGCAAGAAGTCCTTTCAGAAAGTAGCACAGCTAACTGCACACCAACGCATACATGGAGAGGTATACAAATGTGATTCTTGTGACAAATCTTTCAGCTGGAAATCCCACTTAGATCGACATGCCCAAGTTCATGACACAGACAACAAGTGTGATCAGTGTGGTAATACATTTTCTTGCAAATCAAACTTGACCAAACACTTGTGCACCCACATTGGTGACAAACCTTTTCAATGTGGCCAGTGCGACAAAGTGTTCATCTTCAAGTCTCACTTAGTGCAGCACATGATGGTGCATAGTGTTGATAGTCCACATCAAAGTGACCAGCATGATGAAACAGTTGGTCTCGAGCTTGGCCTCGACAACAATGCGTCCCAACACAGTGTGACATATAAATGTGACCATTGCCATAAATCATTTCGTCGACAGTCTCACCTAGAACTACACATGGAGACACATGATAATTTACTCAAGTGTGAAGTATGTCGTCTTGTATTCACTACTAAATCTGCTCTTACAAAACACATACGGACACATATCAGTGAGAAAGCGCAGAAAAGTCAAAGCGAACAATGTAATAGTGCGACGACACACAGGCAAATACGCACGTATAAATGTGATAAATGTGAAAAGAAATTTTCAAGCCAAGATCAGTTGGATGAACACATGGCAGAACATAGTGTTTCATATAAGTGTGATCAGTGTACGAAAACTTTCAAGTTGAAATCTTATTTTGACAGACATTTGAAGTACCACGAATCAAACATGTGTGGTGTGTGTGGGCTTGCGTATCGATCCAAGTCCACTTTGATGAAGCATATGCGAACACATACTGGTGAGAAAGCATATCATTGCGATAAATGTGACAATTCATTTACAACAATTCAAAATCTGAATGTGCACATGCGCAGACACACTGGTGAGAAGCCTTATGCATGTCAATACTGCAAGAAATTCTTTGCCCAGAAAAGTGCGCTCAACAGACATATGCAGTCACTGCACAGTGGAGACTTTCATTGTGATCAATGTCAGCGATCATTCGATACTGAACCAGATCTGAAACAACATCTACGGACACACAATGGAGAAACACCATATCAGTGTGAGCTCTGTCCAAGAATGTGTAGCAGTATGACTGGCTTGAATAAACACATACGTTTGACACACAATGGAGAAAACACATATCAGTGTGACTTCTGTCCAAGAGTATGTGGGAGTATGACGGGCTTGAGAAAGCACTTACGTTTGGTTCATAGTCGGGAAAATGCATCTCCGCAAGTGGCTGAACACAGCATGAAAAGGCAGTATGCTTGTGACCACTGTAACCAAGTATTTTCTGAAGAGTCGGATCTGGTAACACACACTCGTTCACATGGTGGTGAGAGACTGTACAAGTGTGATCTGTGTGACAAATCATTTTTGAACAATTCGTACCTCGACAGACACGTAAGACGCTGGCATGGGACCGATAAACCTCATATGTGCCAACACAAGTCATGTGATGAAAGATTTACTAGCATGCGCGAATTGACACAACATATGCTCACACACACAGGTGAAATAATGAATTCGTTTCACCAGTGCCAGCAGTGTACTAAGGTATTTTACGAAGAGTCGAGCCTAAATCGACATCAACTCATTTGTGGTAACCAAAAACCACTTTTGTGTAAACACTGTAACGGCACATTTCAATCCAAGTTGGCTTTGGATGAACATTTACTAACACACGATGACAAAGTGACACAAGAAGATGTAAAACAGTATGTATGTGACCAGTGCCATGATGTATTCCCTACAGCTGATATGTTGAAAAATCACTTGGCACATCATGGTCAAATGGAACAAAGTGATGAAAAACCACATGTGTGTAACTTATGCAGTGAAATATTTCAAACGAAAGATTCTTTGGAAGAGCACAATGCTGCAAGTCATGGTGAAAAGAAACCTTTAATTTGTGATGTATGCTGCTTAGTTTTCACGGAAAAAGAAAATTACGAAATGCACATAAAAACGCATAAGGGTGAAGCAGTGCTTTGTGTAAAACAGTGTTCCCGCAAGAAGGAGCTTTGAACAGACACCTAGAAATGCATAAATAATGTGAGTAATAACCTGTAAGTGAAGAATGAAGGTTCTACATGTCCATAAACAGTAAGACGAGAAAAATACATGTGCATACATATAGCTGGAACAGACATTGACAAAACTGATGGTGGGTGATAATCCTGTGTCATGCATGCTCAGTGCAAAATGTTCTAATTTGGTACAAAAGAAACGTGTAAAATTGGTATCATTGAGGATATGAAATAAAGTTAGCTATTACATTTTTCTAAGTATTTAACATAGCATTTAATTTTTGGTGAATGTAAACTGATGTAACCAGCACAGGAGCTGTTTTCTCCGTTAGGCTGTAAATGTGAACACTGTATTCCCTCTAATTATGGCACCGAGTGCCAAGACCAATTTTTGAGGTGGTGCCTTAATTAGAAGTAATAAAGTAGCAATTTTGATTATTGTAAACATCTAGTTTTGTGTATTTTAGAACTGGTAAAACCTAATGTAATGAAGAATATCACAAAAATATTCTCACATGACACTAAATCAGAAGACAAACGCTTGCTTTTGGATTTCAGCAACAAATTAATTTTTTTTGTTTGTTTTCTTTTGTTTTTGTTTTGAAAAGAGGGTGTGCCATAATTGGAGGGGGTGCCAAAATTAGAGGGAATACGGTAAGTTAAAACAAATTATGAAGAAATTTTTTTAATAAATTCATTGTATTGTTTGATATAAAAAACAGGGAAAATACTTGGTCTGACAACGACGAGAACGACGTAAATGAATTCGTAAATTTATGTGAACACAATGCGTACAACTTACCTTCGGCCAAACACGGAGGAGACGGTGTTACTTTGTTGAAGTTTACAGGGGTATCTTGTTCGGATGTTTTTAGGGGTTTTCAAGGGGTCACTGACACCTAATAGGGATCGTCCGACTATTTCAGAAAACATCTGAGCGCACAAATAATTACTAACTAAATTTTTGCCAAATTTCTGACAAGAAGACGACCGTGCTGTACCAGTGCACTGATCCGAGGGGTGGCGCTTGTGTGATAGTTTTCGAAGGGTCACCTAGACAATAGAACTCTTCAGGCACGTGGTTTGGTAAAGAAATCGATGCTTAACGTGAGTAGTTTAGTTATGCCAATCAACTTAATTTGCATGGGCAATAAATCACGTAATACTTTTCGAGTAGTTTACCACAATATCTTACGGGAAATCGCAGTGTGTGTAGCTTTTAAGTGACGATTAACCGACTTCTGTGAAAGATTTTAACCAAACTTGGCGGAATGCTATGATGCATGCTGAATAATCAGCTAGGAATTGGAAAGGTGTCTGTAAAACAGATTCTGGTGTATGTTGTTTACCATTTACATCTTCATGTAATTCATTTACGTCTAATTCACTACCTTCTTCGCAGAGATCCAGGCAAGTAATAGAAACAGAAACTAAACGTGTGTGCTTGATACTGTGAGCAATACCAGTGCACCCATCAGTTGGATTGTCAAGATGGAGAACATTGAAGTGAAGCCGCACATATGTGGAGCATGTTATGAAGTGTTTGATTCTGAAGATCTATTAACAAATCACAAATTAGCCTGTGGTGAAAGGAAACTAAAGATGCCAGAGGAGACAGATATGGAAACCCTTGAAGACAAACATTTCGTGTGTGGTGTATGTTACGAAGTATTTGATGCTGAGGACTTAATGGAAAATCACAAACTGACTTGCCGTGAGATAAAGCCACTTGTGTGTAATGTTTGTCACTTAACATTTGAAGAAGAAAGTGAAATGACAGAACACAAGTTAAGGGAGCATCTGTGTGATGAAAATGAAGAAATGGTAACAGATCCTGATACAGAAATACTGAGCAACATGCAGGAAGAAAATGACCAAAAGCCATTTGTATGTAACCTATGCTGTGAAGCATTTCTATCACTGGACATTTTGAACGAACACATTTTGACGCATGTTGAAAGTAAACCAATGTCATGTGAGACTTGCAGCTTGGTGTTTGAAGATCTGGAATCTTATACAAAACATGTTCAAGTGCACGAGCAACTAGAAGAGCTTGAAGACGAAGATGAAGAAGACGAACACAAATGTAATGTTTGTTCCCAATCCTTTGTGTCCCGATGGAAACTAAACAAACATTTGAAGACACATTCATCTAAACCACACTCATGTGCCTTCTGTGGAAAAGCATTCGCCTTTGAATCTACACTGAAGCAGCACATGCGTACACATACGAAAGAGAGATCATATAAATGTGACAAATGTAATAAGGCATTCACGCAAAAATGGGAATTGACCAAGCATATATACATACATGAAGCGAAGAAGGTGCATCATTCTTGCCCAATTTGCAGCACCCTCTTTAATCAGAAGTCTAGCTTAGAGAAGCACATCGAGACACATATTGGAGATAAACTATTCAAATGCAGTGCAGAAAATTGCAATCGGGCATTTGATTCGGAGAGAGATTTGTATGTTCATTCGTTAATACACGTACCTGCCAAGGTTGAGTCATTTCCTTGTGATCAGTGCCATAAGGAATTTACTCGGAAATATCATTTGGATAGACATAGGCAAAATGTGCATGGTGGTGCAAAATCAGAATGGAATGGGAAAAAAGCGGGTGAGGATGAGAATATTGACGAGATGACATCTCATGAATGCCCCATATGTTACGAAGAGTTTGATGAGGAGTCGGAGTTGGATGTGCACAGAAAAACCCATGGTAGTGATGTGCCATACAAGTGTTACGTATGTGAAAAAGCCTTTGAAGATACAGAAAGTGTGAAGTTTCACATACTTCAACAACACGGTGCTGATAAACTGTACAAGTGCAAGCACTGTGACAAATCATTTACATACAAATTTCATTTGGCCAAGCATATGCGCATACATAATGACGAAATGCCATACAAGTGTAATGTTTGTGACGCATCTTTCAAGTGGATGCGTAGCTGGAATAGCCACATGACAAAGCATTACAAAGAGAACCCGTTTAGGTGCAAACGACGAGGGTGCCGAAACACCTATCGTTTTCAGTATGAATTGGATCAACACATGTCTTATCACGAAGATGAGGAAGCATTGCATGCATGTCCGTATTGTGAGAAAAGCTTTATACACAAGTTTAGCTTAACAGCACATATACAAACACATGACAGTGAGAAGCCTTACCAGTGCAAGTTTTGTAATGCGGTATTTGCTGAAGACTCAGAGTTAGACGTACATCAAATGACGCATGTTGATGAGAAAAGTTACGATTGTGATATATGCAACAAGTGTTACAGTCGTGAATCGGACTTCAGAAAACATGTCCTGACCTGCCATGGCAAAGAACAAGTGTTCGAGAACCGTTACGAGTGCATTCAATGCAAAAAGATATTTAGCACCAAGACGAAATACAGTGAGCACATGGAAACTCGCAAGGACTTACATAAATACCACACATGCCTCCGGTGTAACAAAGTCTACAATCTGAAAACGAGCTTGAACAGACATCTGAAAACATGCACAGCTAAAAATCCAAGCTTAGATAACTTGGTGCCTGAATCATACGAATGTGGACCGTGTAAAAAGACATTTACTTCAAAGTCCAACTACGACCGACACGTTTTGATGCACAATATCAGCGAAGTTTACTTTTCCTGTCTTGAATGTGACAAAGCTTTTGTCCAGAAATCCGGGTTGGATAAACATATACTAACACACCATGATGAAAAACCACATTTGTGTAGCAGATGTAATTCTGCTTTTAAGGCAAAATCGGACCTTGAGAAACACATGCAGGTACACGATCAATCTTACATGGAAACGGATGTGGAAATGCAGGTGAATGAGAAACCGTATTGTTGTGCGCAATGTGGTGATGTGTTCGCATTGAAGGCTGAGTTTGATGAACATCTACTGACACACAGCGATAAGAACCAGTTTCAGTGCAAACAGTGTGATAGGTCATTTGCCACGCCACTTCAACTAAACAAACATGTAGAGATGCATGCCACCGAAAAACGACATGACTGTGACATATGTGGTAGGTCATGTAGCACGCAAACAAATTTGAAAATACACATGCGCAAAGTTCACCCAGAGTCGTTCAACATTAATTCAGATTTCGATAAGAAGAAACTAATACAAAATGTGGAGAAGCGTTTTGACTGCCCAGAATGCAATGAATCGTTTTCGTCGTCACAATATTTGACGAAACACAGGAAAATACACAGTGTTGACAAACCGCACAAGTGCAAAGTTTGTTCAAAAGGCTTTGACTTCAAAAAGTCACTTTTTGCACACATGCGAAGCCATAACGAGAAGACATACGAGTGTCCTTCATGCGATCGTTCATTTTATGATGAACCCCAGTTAAATAAACATTTGCCGACGCACAATGCTAACAAGCCCTTCGAATGCGCACAATGTAAAAAGGGATTCATAGCCAAAAAACAGTATCAAGAACACATGTCGATGCATAAGGCAGAAGCATCATACCACCCATGCCCACAATGTAACAAACTGTTCAGTAAAAAGGCCAATTTAGAAGCGCACATGCAAACACACAATGAAGGCAACAGTCCACAAAATCAGTGTCATGTATGTAAGCAAACGTTTTCAAAGAAGGCAGCACTGGCCACGCATATGTGGGTTCATAGCAATGATAAGCCGTACAAGTGTCAACAATGTGATCTTGCATTTGCACGTGAATCCAGTTTAGAGCAGCACGCGCTCGTACATAGTCTGGAAAAACCACATCAGTGCTTAAAATGTAGGAAGGCCTTTATCTCAAAAGACGACTTGGATGAACACGCCAAAGAACATAAACAGCAGCGACCGTTTGCGTGTGATCAGTGTGGAAAATCATTCGCACAGAAAGAAACCTTGGTGAACCACATGCGCATACATAGCGGTGAAAATCTCCAGCAATGCCCAGAGTGTGGTAAAATGTTCACGAGAAAGTCGGAGCTGACGAAGCATTTAACGGTTCATTATAACGAGACAAAATGTGACTAGTGTGACAGAGTGTTTAAGCAGGAAGGGAATTTGTGCATGCATAAACTCTACCATCACGGGAAGGAGGAGAAATCCCATCAGTGCCCTGTCTGTAAAAGTTGTTTTCTGTTTGAAGATCATCTGCAAAATCATATGGTAACCCACAAGGACGAGAAACCTTAGCTGTGACGTTTTCCGATGCATGGTTTTTTTTTTGTGTATGGATTATGAAAATTATAATCTTATACCACGTGAAAATGCCAAAATTAACGCCTTCTTTTACTACATGTAGTTGTTTGGATTACATTTCAAAAAAGGGAAAAGTATCCCTCATGGGGCTCTGTTACAATTGCCTTATTTTGTGTAACATTTCATTATCATCTGATAAAATGGTAGAAATTGCATGATGTTTTTTTGTTGTTTTGTTTTGTTTTTTTTTTGAATTTTCAAGTACAGAAGGAAATGTAATCTAATCAGAAAAAAACAAGAACTAAATAAAAACAAAAAACAAAAATTAATGCAGGGTGAATACTTTTGGAGATCTCGTCCAAGCCTAAATATAGTTGTATCAAAGGCCCATAACACGGTACATTCATCGTTGTTGTCAACAGACCGTAGAGGCTAAAGTCTATATCCACAATTCTGCAGAATATTAAATGTTTAGTACAACATTAAGTTTTAGGCAAATACATGTACATGATGCCAATAGCCTATACTGTCCACTACAGCTATTCATCATAACCAAGCTGTTTTGCCAGATGAAAATCTGATGATCATGTTAATTGACGAGAAACCTACCTGCTAAATAAAATCCATTTAGTGTCGGGAACACTTTGTTATTAAAGCTTCGACAATAGCTAAAACAAAGCAGTGTGCTGATGATATCCGTAAAAATATGTTTCCGAAGATTTATCCGTAGAGCGACAAAAGCTGTTTATGCGTCAAAATAGACCTTGTATGAATGTTAGGTAAGCCAACCATTGTTTGGTCGGGACTAGTCCAGACTGTTTTTAAATGTTGTGTTTATTTGTTAATTTTATCAGATTTTTAAATGCTTTTTAACGTACAGATAGCAAGGTAACATTCTTTCTTTAAATCTGTCAGTAACACTAAGATGTAAACAAAAGAGAAGCCCAAATAATATATCGATTTGTTCACCCAGTTTGGAAAATACAGGGAAGCAATTAATAATTTATGTCATCCTCAATGTAAGCTGACAACCGCATTTTAGACTCTGAGTTAAACTGGAAAGAATAAAATGGAAATAGTATGTAAGAATAAAACATTTAGATTCAAATAAATTTTATTATCGCTCATTTGTGATAAGATATTGGACATCCACCGTACGAACTTTGCCCTGTAGCACTTTTGAGTACTCAGATGGATAAAACCATGGTTAAAAGTTGTAGGTAGTATCATTCTCAAGGTCCAGTTGAAATTGTTAAAGTTTTCTTCAAATACTTTGCATTATATTCGTGCAATGGCACCTTTTATTACATATTTGGAGTAGATTCAGGATTTCCCTTTGGAGGTGGTTAGTTTCTTTCGATTGATTGGAGAGTTGCCTTCAGGTTCTTTTCATTGCACTATTCCTTGTTGGAATTTCTATCATCCCTGCTTCTATCTTGCAGGTTGTGTTGATAATCTGCCATACACAAGACAACAATAAAGATGGATCTTACAATGGAAAAGCCATACGTTTGTGACTTCTGTGGAAAAAGGTATGCCGCAATGGACGTTCTGTTAAACCATGTGCTTGTACACACTGAAAGACAGCCTTACGAATGTTACACTTGTAACTCCGAGTTCACAGACATTAAAACGTACATGACTCATGTGAAGGATCATAGACCTGCTGCGGAGAAGGAATACGAATGTGACAAGTGTGATAAGGTATTTACAGATGAACATGAAATGCGCCAACATGCTAAGCTGCACCAGTACGAAAGTCCACACGAATGCGAGCACTGTGAGCAAGTGTTTGTTGACACATCAGAATTTGCTGATCATTTGCGAACACATAGGCTGTATAAATGTAATCAGTGTGATAAGTCCTACGGTCGGGTGCAGCATTTAAATCGGCATTTGATTGTGCACACCGGAAAGAGACCATACATATGTGAAATATGTGAGAAATCATTTATCTACATGGCAGACCTAACGAGGCATGTGAAGTTACACAGTGGGAGGAGACCTTTTAAATGTGCGCTGTGTAAAAGAACATTCACACAGAAACAACATCTACGTTCCCACATGCTGGGACATGGCGGTGCAAAACTAGACGACGAAAGACCGTTTAAGTGCATGGTTTGCAAGAAATCCTTTGGGCGAAAAAAACAGTTGAGGGACCATCAAATGACACATGAACAAATAAATCAGTGTAAAGAATGCAACAAAACGTTTGATGGTAAAATCAGCATGAACAATCACATGAGAGTTCATAGACGAAAAACACAACGCATGGCTCACAGATTGATAGATAAATATAAAAAATCGTATCAATGTAAGGAATGTAAGAAGGTGTTTCCTGGCAACATAAGTTTGAGTAACCACATGCGCATACATGACAGACAAGCGCAACCTAACCACAAGGTGACCCCAGTGCAAAATGATAACAAATCGTATCACTGTATGGAGTGTGACCTGAACTTTCCTGGTAAAATAAGCTTGAATAACCACATGCGCATTCACAAAAACCAAACGCATCTGCGTGCCCAATTACTGGTACGCAATGCTAAGAAGAAAACGTACCAGTGTAAAGATTGCAATAAGAAGTTTGATGGTTACAGAAGTTTAAGTAATCACATGCGCAGTCATATTGATACAGATTCCTACGAGTGCAAAAAATGCAACAAGATGTTTATTGGCAAGATAGGCTACAATAATCACATGCGCATACATGGCGGCAGCAATAGCAAAACTCCAGAGAAACAACGTGAAGAGAAATCCTATCAGTGCAATGAATGCAGCAAGGTGTTCCTTGGCAAAATACGGTTCAACAATCACATGCGTAGTCACAACAGAAAGGTACAGCAGAAGGTTAAAGCCAGACGACCTGTTAATTCTATTTCAGCAAGTCAAAGTGGAGATAAGCCATACAAATGCAGCCAGTGCGACAAATCTTTTGCCGGAAAATCAGGTTTATTTCAGCACAAATGGATACATCTAGGTAGGAAGCCACATAAGTGTGAAAAGTGTAAGAAAACGTTTTCATGGCGATCAAACTTGATGCAGCATAAACTAATACATACTGGGGAAAAACCACACCAATGCCAGAAATGTGATACGTCATTTACAAGCAAATCAGGGTTGAAGAAACACACCTTGGCACAACATAATGACGAAAAGCCACATCAATGTGAATACTGCGGGAAGTCCTTTACAGACAAGTCAAATCTAAGAGCACATACGTTGCGTCATGGTAATTACAAGCAATTTCAGTGTGCACACTGTGATAAGTCATTCACATGGAAAGCAAATTTAGTTGAACATCTCCGAATTCACTCTGGGGAGAAACTGCACAAATGCGAGTTTTGCCGAAAGTCCTTCGTCAACAAAACTCGGTTGTCACTTCATCGTCGAATACACAGTGGAGAGAAGCCACATCACTGCCAGCAGTGCAACAGATCATTCAACGACAAGTCCAACTTAGCTAAACATATGATAATGCATTACGGCGAGAGGCCGTTTAGGTGCGGACATTGTAGTAAGTCATTTGCGTGGAAATCCAACCTCACGGTTCATATGCAGATACATGGAGATGGTCCCATAAATGTGTAGAAAAGGCCATTCTAGGTTCAGTTAATTAAATTCGCCCCAATTTTTCCAAAAGATCCTAGTGGACTTAAGTAAACCCCTATTAGCAAATTTTTTATCGGGGGTGGGTGGGGGATGAGTAGGGATACATTTGTATCTAGCATTGAAAAGGGATCCACCGAATAAAATCTGACCCGGGGGTCAGGGAGCGGGGTGGGGGTTGTAGAGGGGTGGCAGGGAGCACCAAGTTCACGTTATTATTTCCAGAACACAAGCATGCAACGTTATATTTTGATCCCAAGCAAATACTTGTAGTCATTTTTGTGAAAGTATTTTGGGGTGAGATACTTACAGTACAACCTGTCTTGAGCGACATCGTAAGTTGTTGCAACTGTAATACCGTAAAGGGCAAGTATGTCGCCTAAGACAAGTAAAGTAAAACTGAATACAGTAGAACCTGTTTTGAACGACACCTGTTTTGAGCGACATCTTGTCTTTTACGACACTTTTTCCACAGAAGTAACATGGTTTAGACCAGTTTTAATGCCTCTGCTTTGAGCGACATCCTGCCTTTTACGACACTTTTGCATTGGAAAAGTTTCGTGTCGTGCAAAACAGGTTCTACTGTATTTAGGTTTCAGTGTTCAGTAAAAACAGGACGTCGCCCAAGCCAGGTGTCACGCAAGGCAGGTTCAAGGCAGGTTCTATCGTACAATACAGTTAACAATACGCTTGGTGACGTACAATTTGAAATGTATGCTACAGAACAATACACATTTGATAATATTGTGCCCGTAATTTGAAAATATTTTGTGTGGGAAACAGTTGGTATTGAATTAAACAATGTATTGAATTATTCATGCACAAATATAAAATGACAAATTGTAGCCTTGGACCAGTTTAAAATGCTAACATGAAAAAAAGCGAAAACCAAGACACACATGTACGGTAGTTGCAGGTCCCAATTTAACGTTGGTCATTAGACACTGTTTTGCCATGACGCTCGCTTTTGGCAATGAATTCAGAAACAAATTGTTATGCTTAATTAGAGTTTTCGGGTTGTTTTTTATTTTATTTTATGTATTTTATTTAAATTTAAGGCCGATTTTGGCCGATTTTTAGATTGCATTTCATTGACTGTAATTTTCGAGGAAAATGCGTTTAAGCGTAACATTTATTTAATGGGTTCGTGCTGTTTATCAAATATGCCTGGCACTTTCACATACAATGCATTGCTGTTTTTCTTTGATACATCGAACGAGTAAGCAAACGAAAAAACTACCCTGAGAATAACATTAACGCATTATTGATGATATTTCGCTATGCGTTTCTTGAAAAGCTGCTATGTATAAAAAAATCGGGGTATTTTTTCACCACGGGTTATTCTTGTGGTGAAAACTAAACATGGTTTTTTTTTCTGTTTTTTCCCTGCACCAGTGCCCCTGGATATTTACAGTGCCAATTCAATAAACCAAATACAGCTGCCAACAGGAAGGATTGTGATAAGTAGCAATTGTTTAAACACTGGGTTACAAAAAATGATAAAATAATCCCGGTTATTTGTAGCGACGGTTTATTCTAATAATATGTAAGATTTTTGGCTCATTTGGCACATATGCATGAAATCGTGATTGGTCGTCCGTCGTCTACTGTCACCGTAGCTGTCTGTGCACATTTGCCCTGAGCACAGAGACTTCATACTTTAGACACACATGCACCGTTGCTCCCCTTAAGTGGCCAGAAAAAATTATGATGGTATGACGTTTGTTCTCAAACTGGCAGTCAATTTTTTTCTTTGAATGTTATTTCTGGAAATAAGTTGATTATGCTGATTTTATATTTGGCAGTCTCGTGAACCTTTATGCCCTCTTTATTGTATGCAAAGGTTACAATGATGCCACATACATGTATATTTCTAGTTTAACAGCGATGTTTAGATCATTTTTTTCTGAGATTTTTAAGATTTGGTCCTATTTAGACACTTAATTTATGTTCATGTTATGTAGTCAGCTGTATTTTAATTTTTTGATAATGTCGTCGGGCTCGGGCCTCATCTTAACCTACTTTTTTCATCGAGAGTGCGATCCGCACATGTGGAATTTAAATGCTATATCAGTGTCATTTGTGTAATGTATTGATTGTCGTAAAACAAAACAAAAATCTAAGGCTCATTTGTTATAAATGTCTTGTGAAACAATATGTGTACAGTAAGACTCTTTTTGTACGGCCACCCACTTAAAATATTATTTATTTGGTAATCAAACTTAATTTAATTTTGTCATTGTTTTTACATGACAAATTACGTGGCCCACAAGAGGAGTTTAATTGTAATATTAATTAAAGTTCAACTAGATGTGGTGTTTGACTGGATTTTTACCAAAAAGTGTTCTTAATAATATGTATTTTGATAATGCAGAGGAATCCAGTTGGTAATGCGACATTTACATTTCTTTTTGTGTTGTGGAGACATCTGCCTCATTAAACAACAAGGGCCATTTTGTTTTATTTGGTGAATTACATTGAACAGACACAATTTACAGGACAACGATCGACGCAGAAATGAGTCTTGCTGATTAAGCGGTGTCATTGATCAAAATAAACCGAATTTTGGCTCGGATTTTATTCAGCACTCGAAGTTGCGACAGAAATCTGACGTGCTGTGTTGTCTCGAAAGCATCCAATTAAGTTTACGGATCTTGCTCTATTTGCCTGGCCTTACAGTAAAGGACACCTGTCTCCGGATAATTCGATTACGGATAAATTGATATCCCTGATAATTCGATTAAAATTCTGCATCATCCCACATAAACCACTATGTTATTTTATTCTGATAATTCGATATCCCGTTTAATTCGATCAAAATTCCGAATCAAATATATCGAATTATCCGGGGACAAGTGTAGGTACAGCATTAAGAAAGAAAACATGTCGCAATTTTTTTTTAAGCGAGACATTTTGGACATCAA
>JBCAUI010212194.1:8001-31285 GCA_038406195.1 Haplosyllis anthogorgicola
GGGGCTCCCAAAGTGCCCTGGGGGTCCATTTTGGCCAGGGGTGTCGCAGCAACACCTAACGTATCGAAAGGGTTAAGGAGAGAACTCTCAAAATCAAAAATCGGCCGAAATGGCATAAATCGATGCGCTTTACCCAAAACTCATGTTACGACATTTCAGCGTCACCTGCCATAACCCTTTCGATACTACGAGATCCTGTAAAATAAGGCTTCTTGAGAGACAAAATAGGGGCATGGTAATCGGAGACAGTCGTTTCCATAAAATTAGGTTACGAGAGCAACGTCTCAAATGTGGGTCAAGAGGTGCCACATGGGGCTTTCAATAGCACCAGGTTTGGTTTGTCACCTTGCCACCAGGTGGCCACTACACCTGGTGAAAGGTCATTTTCACCCATGAATTTTTCCAAAATTACCTCAAAAGTGTAACTTTAATTGTTACTTGTGTTGGGGTTTTCACTGACTGGCACCTGATTTGGTGTCATGTGGAAGGCCAATGTGGTCCTCTATTGTGTTGACCATGACATGATTCCATGCTGTAGATACCTCTAGATTTACGCGCTCACAGACTCGAAAACGTCAATTTTTGGGTGGAGACCAGGGGGCGCTGCCCCCTGCGACCCCCGTTAATCCCTATTTAGGGGGGAGGCGCGCGAAAAAAAGGTCATTTTTTTCAAACTTAAGCACCTTCACCATTTGCCTAAAAATGCATTTCTGTGCTAAAATCAGCTTTAGGGGGCCCTTGGGGCTCCCAAAGTGCCCTGGGGGTCCATTTTGGCCAGGGGTGTCGCAGCAACACCTAACGTATCGAAAGGGTTAAGTGTCAAATACTCCCCAGCAAGCGAAGCTAGCTGGGGCCAATAATTGCACGATACATATTTGTCTGATTTTGTGGTGTTCCAAATAATAGCCTACTGTACAAGTGTGGTGTCTTACCTCTAAACACGCAACATCGTTTGATGTGAACCGTGCTTCTCTTGATCTTTTTGCTGCCGGCGCTCCGTCTTTTTCTTCTGTGATGAGGTATTGGTAAGACTCATTTCCATCCGATTCTTTAGCTTCTTTCCACCACCGCCCCCTGTTCGGATCCTAAAAAAAAATCATACCTTAGTACAAACACGCACTTCATTCATTCATTATGGTCTTATTTCTAGTGTTGTCACCGGTATACCGATATACCAGTATATTTGTTGTTATGACAAATAATTCGATAATGCTTGCTTGATATCGGTATTTTTGCTCGTAATTTTCAGCTCTTCAAAAAAAATTAAATAGCCAAATAAAATTGACCCAAATGTTCTTAAACAAGAACTATTTTAAATTTGAAGAGAAATAACTTTAGTACAAAACATCCTAAAATGTTTAGATGGAGATTTAAATGTAAATACAAGTAGTACCTGCTATTAGATATGAATTATGAATTCATGTCTTAAAATAGTTTGATTAAGTTACGCAAAATTAATTCAAATCATTGATCATTACGTGTGGAATAAAGCAAACCGCAGAGTAGTCAATAAGCACCGCCCACCGTCCAAATGGGCGGCAACTTTTGACCATTTGGGCAGCAACTTTTTTACAACAGGAAACTGGAATTTACCTTTTATCCCTCATTTAATGTTGGATATTTTTTCATACAGAGAGCAGGAAAATGTACAATAAGTACTTATAACCCTGGAGGTAACTTTAAAAATTCAGGGTTTAAACCCCTCGCTTGTCATTCAAGTGTACAGTGGGCCTTAACTTTTTCGATTTGGGAGGCACTCCAAAAAGTTATTGACCACCCTGAAACCGATATGCCGGTATATTTGTTGTTTTGACAGACGGATCATAGGTATTGAGAATTCGGTGACATTGGGTGACAAGAATACCATTTTCTCAATCTGAATTTCCAAAAATTATTACGATATTCACATAATATTATAAGGAATTAATACTTCATTTAATAACTAAGACATAAACTAAAGTTCAAAAACGTTTTAAACCCAAGCAATTCAGTTCACTTTTTTTACATTATGCCTATGTTTTACCTGCGTTCCGAATAGATACCGTATTTGTCTGAATTATGGCGCATGCGCTTAAGACCAATTTTTACAAGTGCGCCTTATTTAAGTATCTAATTTCAACAATTTAGGAACATAACTTTGATATGTTGATGGCTAATAACCACACAAAAACTTAATATAATGTAAACAAAACACAGAAACAAGTTGAAATTGAATGTTTGATAGCATGTTACATGTGTTATAAATAAAATTACACAAATGAAAAAGGTCTGAACGGTCCAAAAATTTACGTATATTTGTCCAAAAAATAGGGGTGCGCCATAATTTGGGCATGCGCCCCAATTCAGACAAATACGGTATTTGTGTACTGTTACTATATTACTTTTACAATTATTCACAGGTACAGTTGTTCTACATGTTCATTACGACTTCGGAGTTCTGCAAGTTTTAAAATGAAGCATTATCATACCACGCTCTCGTAATACCATGTGCCCGAATCACTTATCGAATCCAAGATGACTTTGTCTTGTTCAGTACCGTTTGTCGTTTTCTGCATTGTTCTGATCAATGAATCCCAGTTTGACTCACCTGAAATCAATTTGTAACCTTTTATTCATATTTCACTGTTCAGTATTGTGTATTGAAACCCAGCTTATTAACATATTTACTGAGATTAATTACCAAAAATTCTACCCGTAACGTTGTTCTGTTTTGTTTTCGCCCCCATCACCAGTACTTAAGGCTACAAGTTAATGTTAATGCTTACGATCTCGTGAATCCAACACTTCCTCTCCATCATGTTGCAGGTGTGCGAGGTCGTCCTCCGTCAACGCATTCGTTGGTGGTGGTGGAACTATCGGTGGTGGTGGTGGAACTATAATAAAATAAAGCGGTGAAGAGATTTCGTTCTACGTATTATTGCGCAAGATTCCCGCGCGCGTATTTAGCAAGATTCAATCAGCAGCCATTTTTGACAAAGGAATTTTCACCCCAAGTTTTTGTAAATAGTTTTATGCCTTCTTAGAAATGTATGATTTGTGGTATATTTTAGTACTACGGCTTTTGGCCGAACGAAGTCAGTATCGTCTACCTGTGTTAACTCCATGATTATTCAGACACTTCATGTAGATGTCCGCTCTAGTGTGATTAACTTTACATTTTGTTTTTGTTGCATGCAACTCTTTCAGTTTATCGAACGTGTAAGGATCCATTTCAATTAAGGACGACGCTATCCTTCTCTATACACATTCAACAACCTTTCTACAATTTCTTAGCTTTAAACGCCATAATGGGATCGCATAAAAAGTGATTTTCCCTTTGGCTTAACTGGCAAGGTTTGAATGCTACAAAATGGCCGCCTCAAAATAGAACGCGTCCTTTTTCTCTTTCACAACCCAATACTACAGATGGCGCTGTCGCTTTTTCTCTTTCACAACCCACTACAGATGGCGCTGTCGCTTTTCTCTTTCACAACCCAATACTACAGATGTCTTTCGTAACGTGGGTCTGTGTTTCTGACAATCAACTACTTATGGCTGCAACACAATTTGAGAAGGATAACATATCTACGACTACAAAAACAGCAGTAGTGAAGAAATCATCCCCAAGAATCCGAGAGGCTAAATACGGATGGTCTGAGTCTGAGTCTGAGTCTTGATCTTACCCAAAATCAATTTTTTTTAAAATGAAAATAAACATGAAAACAATTCCAAATCATATGTGTCTTTCTTATTTCTTCCTAATATGGTCATTACAAGTTAAAAACTTAACCGTATCGAAAAAATTGCACATTCGCCAATAAAATTGCACATTCGCCGGCGTCTTTCACAATAAAACCACAGTATTAGAATTCCATACATTCCTTTCCAGCATAACTGGCATACCTTTTCATATCAACCCTTTACACACACACTACTTGTCTCAAAAATATTTTTTAAAAAGTCTTAATTTCTACTATGTACATTAATGTACCATACCAAGTCTTGGCAACTTTCAAAAATATTCACTTCTGGAATTTAATAGAACCAATTTTTGGCTCCAAAATCCACTTCCTGTCTTCTGCTATCTGTACAGCTTGTACAGTTTTATCACAAAATCTATCTTTAATCAAAAAAAAGCCACCAAAATGGCTCAAAATTCATCTGATACAGAAAATGAAGTCATATTTATACAAGAACAACACTTTGCTACATATTATGGCAATATATCTGCTAAAACATCATCAGAATCTGCAACAGCTTCTGTCAACAATCATGTCCACTGACTGAACCAATAATCATCTCATCAGATGATGAAGATATGCACTCTGGTAGGTTTGAAACTTATTAAAAATACAAATATTACTCCTAATTAGGATACAGTTCCTCTGTATTTGAAAATCTTATACCCTATAACAGCTTTTATACTACCAAAACCTTTAAACTGTCTATCACGGAAAAATTTGCACATTCGCCAAAAATATGCAAAATTCGCCCGCCGTCTCGCGCGCATGTTCCGAAAAATGGCAAATTCGCCTGAAAATTCCCACATTCGCCCGGCGAGATGCAGACTCAGACTGGGACCAAGACCATTTGGATTTACGGTGTCAAGAATCCCGACATTTTCAAACTGTACATTTGGTACTATCGGAACACTTAATATCCACATACATAAGAACTAAGTTCAGTATAGTGCAAAACAAAAGTCGTCAGTACATAAAAATACATGTACGTCATAAAATTTGTCGTCATTGAACTTAAAACAACAGTACAGCATTAAATATCACCAAAAAAAATGTAATTTCTACTATTTATTAAAGTTCACAATGCCTTATCTAAGTTATCAGTTCCATATTACACTGTTGCCAATGTTTCAAAGTTTAATAAACATGTACTTTCTCTCAACATGTCTTATTTCTTACAAATAGCAAATAATTTAAAAATAACACCATAAAGTTAAAGTAGTCGTCATACCATTTGGTTTGATATATTACACGACCGGGTTCCAAAAGAAACAATAAAAATACAAATTTTGTAAAATTTGCCAAAAATGCAAAAACTTAACATATATAATAAAAAACTTACAAGGCCTTCAGGGGTCGTATACAGGATTTTATCCGACACCCAGCAGTGCCGTTATCCCTAGGGGCACCGCAGGTGCAAGAGATAGTATTCACCTCCAATTGTCCCAATAACGTGTAGTACACCATTATCACTCCAAGCCCTTCGCTCCCGCTGGTTTCCGACAGATACATGTATTTAATAAATGATTTTTTGCAGTGCACATCTTTCACCCATAGAATGTATCTTTACATACAAGCAAGTACAGAAATGAGATCACAAACGGATATTTGGCAATTTTATTACAAAAATAATTCCAGTATTCACGCCTCGAATTTTAATGCGTACATTTTCCGATTCATTTAAGAAAATAAAATAAAATACACACATTTCATAAATGTGAATTAGTGCAACTGTACAGACAAATAAATGTGACATTGACAATGGTACCTTAAACCTTATAGGACATAACAACATTGGAAAATGACTATCCTGGTACAATTCCATATTTCAAAATGAATCCCCAAGCCCTTGTCAGTGATAGTGCATTCCTATGTATTATTGTAATATCTCTTTCTGTAAAATATCGGTGCATCAGCATTAATAAATATGTGTTTTATTAGTTTCTAGCATTGAACAAATTGCAAAATGCTTTGCACCTACCCGCAGGTAGAAGTAATATAACAATGATATCTCTCGTTGCTTTGAAAATATTTGACAGCGAAACAAAACCCTCATAATTCGAGGGAAAGATGAAAACTTCACTACTGTACATGTATATCCACTAACAATGCATCTTCATTAAAAATCCCTCGCGAGATTCAGCACAATTTTTACCCCGGATTAGTATCACAGCTGAAAATCCCCAAGGAAGTAAGTATAATTGTTGTCATGATTTCGTTATGTTGAAAATACAATACCGAACAGTCATGAACTGCAACCACTTTTTAGAGTACACTCCCCCCTGGACATTTAGACTTTTTTAGAGCGGAACTTTTCAGTCGAAATGTACGGGAAGTCGAAATGTCTGAGTTATTTTATTTGAATAGAAAACAGTTGTGTCCAGTTCTTACTCGAAATACACGGGAACTTGATATACCTGGAGTCGATATATCCAGGGGGGAGTGTATCTGAAATGTGTTTCTTGTTATTGCTGACTGTTTGACATCAAGATTTAAGCACATTTCAAGGTAGCATATCAGCACTGAATATTGCACTAATCATTCTATTATACATTAGGGCAAGCCGACTTAAAAAGTTACTTCTGGACTTCTTTAATCTACACATTTATGTTTGGATGACGTGCTTCATTTCCTTTAATATTGCATGGATATGTGTTTTACCGTGTTCTTTTTCAGAACTTCATGCCACATGTGCAAGATTAAAAATAAAGTGTTGGTGGTCAAAATAATAAACACTATTGAAAAAAAAACCCAGGATGATAAACAGCATATATACAAACTATTTTTCACAAACCTTTTGCAAATGCTTTTTTTTACGCTTGATGACAACAAAAGTGGTTAGGCCAGTTTAAAAATCAACTTGTAGTTTCCGCATTGAGAGGGTCTAGTAAGTACAGGAAGGCACTCTGATTGCACATGACATGAGTAATACAGTGAAACCTGTTCCTGTGGAACCAAGTTTTATGGTGGTAAATGACAGGTGGCTCGCTTAATGGAAATTACAGCTTTTGTTTTGGAATATCTGGCCACAAATGGCAGGTACACTCCCCCCTGGACATTTCGACTCTTAAGTATTTCCACTTCCCGCACATTTCGACTTTACCCTCTGAAAACATACGTCCATTAATGTTTCTTCCAGAGGAAGTCCCGCGTGTGTTTCCACTTGAGTTGTTGCAGCTCACTGTAGGGCAGTGCGGTGAAACCATACGTGATCGGCAGGAATGTAATGAAGACGTTTACTACCGCAGTGATCCACACCACGACTAGCATCAGATACATCGTCGCACAGCCGTCTATCTGTAAGTAAAATACAATAACATACGTTTTAATAAGGCATTCCTGACTACACGTAAACGATCCACACCACGATCAGCATCAGGTAAATCGTGTGAACAGCCGTCGACCTGTGAGCCAAAGAAGAAAACGCATGAGCCAATTTTATATACAGATGAAGACATAAGTCGAAACTCGTTGGAAAATCAAGTCTTAAATAAACTACTCAAAAACAAGTCCTTAGTGTTTGTTGCCAACATGCCAACACTCGATGTGGAATGAAGATTCTCCTTGAATGAATATTGTATTGAATTTTATTGATGTGCCCTTCACCTCTAATAGAATGCCCGGTCCGGTAACTTTCCTAGACTTTTTCTAATGATTCCTAGTCATTCCTCAAAGCAAACGGACAATAAATGAGCACCGGTTTGCTGCAGGGTGACTTCTTTGGGCTTAATCCAATGCATTAATAGCAACCCCGCCCCCTTCAGCGTTACTAACCAATTTTGACTGTTAAATTGACTGAATTTCTGACGAAACAAATTATTACCAGATATCAATTTACTTACCAAAAGAGAGTGTGTATGTGTTCTATGATGAATGCTGTGAGGAGTATTTGAAAGCACAGTGCGGGTATGTAGCTGTAGATGAACATGGTTCTGTCCGCGCTTACGTACGGTAGGTAGTGTATCCAGGAACCGGCAAACAGCAACTCACTCGCATTAACGAACTGATCCCAACGCTCTGCAAATAAAGACACAACATAAGCACACCAGAAATTATTGGTGGCGTGCACGTGCACAAAGTAAAATCTGCAAATGCATATATTTATCGAATGAAATTCAATAAGACTATGCGGTCATGAGTCTAAAAAACTGCTAAATTATGGGATGGAATTCAACTTTGATTGTGACGTCATCTCTATCGTTTCTATGTATGACGTCTAATCAGCAATGTCACAACGTCATTCAATAGACCACGACGTTACGTTCCACGTAAAGGCTTTTTATTCGCAATTCATATTGGTCCACAGATGAGTGTTTCTACTGGAGCCACATTGCAATAAAAACTTTTGATAATCAACGCTTAGTTGAACCCATTGTCTCAGTATATTGGGGGACAAAACTTCATTCTACATACTGTACCTTGTGAGATGTCGTAACAGGCCCGTCCTCTTCGTAACAGATGGAACACCAGGACAACGGCGAATACAACAACAGCGATACTTCCACTACCAGATTACTAACAAGATGAATCTGTGCCTAAAAGTACAAATAAAACCATTCTAGATATGTGACCGGTTCCAAAATGTGGTGAAACTTTCTTTGGACGGACCTTCCTTTGTATGACCATCAGACAAAAGATGTAGTAAAATGCACATAAAAAACACCTTCGCTCACGAGCATTTTCTCCCAACTTGATTGATCATGCAAACGTAGATTGGTATTCACACTGTCATAAGCCGTTGCGAAATACTTTTTTTGCAAATCGTCTTTTGAGTTTGAAAATCATTTTTGTTGCGAGTTTAAGCTACAGCGGCATGGATATCAGGCACATTGAAGAAGTAGCACTTACGTTCGTCTTGCCGTTGAGACGTTCCTGTCGAACAGCGCCACTCGTACGGCCCGGAGCTGTACTTGTGTTCTAGGTCTGCGTCGTGCTCAGACGTTAGTTCCGTTAGCACTTTTAGTTATAGTCGAATCTCTTTATCAACTGGAAACCTTTTTGTTACAAGAAATTCATTTTGCCTATTTCGAAATTCAGAAAGCTTGCTGTACATGTTATTGTCATGATAGAAATAAAAATAAAACCCAACAAAAAGAAATCATCAGTTTGATCTTACGTAGTTAGTGCTTAATGTTGCAAACAAATATCCTCACTTTCCCATCAAACTCAAACGAGCGCTGGCCTTTTGGGCATTGCTGTTATCTCTTGAATAGCTGAAAATAGTAACATAAAATATGAGTGAGTGCGTGCGTTTTCACGTATGTCTGACTGCCTGTTTTGGGAGACCACATAGTGTAATGGCCGTTAAAGACAGGTGGCCTCTATTAGACTAAAAGTAGATTCAAATAAACATATCCAAATGCTGTAGCCAGATCGCGTGAGATGAGATGAGATGATCATGCAGTGTGACTGCACTGCAGGTGTGTTGGTACAACTGCTGGGTAGTTTGTTTACAAAATTTACCTGGCAACACTGTGGTCTCGCAACACGGTGCTAGACAGTGAATCTGTCCAGTTTTAACTAAACCCTGAAACCTTGGAAATGTCACGATTTTAAAATATTGAAATGACCTCTCAAAACAGCTTCTACTTCATTATCTTTCCAGATTACATTCTGGCAAGTGACATGCTGTCAGGATAATTCCTGAAAATACGTGTCCTGCACAGCACCGAAATTTGTCGGACTGAAATCTAGGTCAAATAATAATTAACGGCAAAACTCATGTTGCAGCAAATCTGCAGTAAACTGTTTAAGGCAAGAGCCGCTCAAGACAGGTGTCCGGTAAAAGTAAATACTTGCATTGACAGCTGTAGTGGCACAAAGCATTCCACCAGGGTGCACAGTATCTTACTTAATGAGTCGTTACACTGTTGCTTCAGGAACTCGTACTGGAAAACTTGATACATCCTTCTGAATCCATCGTTCGTTCCCAAGTAGAATCCTTTATTTAGACGGTGCGCCCACACCCACATCTGTCAAAATTAAGGGAAATGATTTTTTGTTGGTCCGAGGCTCATTTGTGGAGCTACTGGGTGCTCCTGTTTTGGACTTCGTGTGACCTTCCTCATGGGTTTCAAATCCAGAGTGGATCTCTCGCCTGCACTCTTACTTGCTTGCGTACGCTGATCCCAAAAGTCAGGTCTGGTGCGACACCTGCCTTTCTGCCAATAGGGGCGTGCACTATGTAAGCGTGTACGGCAGGCTTGATTATTCTTCTGCATATCTTCCATTCTGCAGCTTTGCTAACTTTGCTCAGGAAACCTTGTCATTGGTTATAACTGAACCAGCGGTTTTCTCAAATGACTGCTCATTCTGTGGAACATCTTTGTAATACCACTGCAATGTAAGCTGAAATGCACCTTGATTACTAACCTGGGAACACTTTGCGCAATGCTTCAATCTCTGCCTCGTTGTTCTCAACCATAAACGTTTTCAAGTTGATGTCGTGTGCATCGAGTTGCGCTTTTATTTTCTGGACACGTTGGTTTTCACGATTAGAAAATACAGTGGAATGTTGATGCATGTTGTTCTGAACACTGGATCCAAGTAACACACATTGTAATACCTACAACGAGAAAAAAAGAATTGATACGCAACGCTATAAGCACTAAAATAAGTACAGCTGCAGCAAATAAGGCCCATTTACGACCACCTTTTGGGATCAATTTGTATGGTCGTACAAAACAGCCATGCGTTCATTGGAGTGGCAATCTTAGTTCAAAATAAAACGAGACACACTGAGGGTTTTAACATATGCTTATAACATATATACTTGAAACGTACGAAGCCAGAAACACAGTTACAGTAGAACATGTCTAGAGCGATTTTTTTCCAGTTTTTCCAACCTGGAATGAGGCAAAAAGCAGCGTGTCTCTCAAAATAGGTTCAATTTAACCACTTTTAACTACCTCTGTGTGTAATGAAATCGTGTTATGAAAGGCAGGATGTCACAGCATGCGTTTGTTGTTAAAAACTGCTGGTTTCAAGCAGAAATTGGAACTTGTTGTTAACTGTTTCAATAAAAGTTCCGTTATTTTGTCTTGTATTTTCTTAACCATCGGATCTGATAGGTAAAATATGAAATAAAATATATATTGACAGATTCAAGAGGTTTTGGTCCCCCTCCCTCTTGTACCTACAGTTTGGGCTTTCCTTATTTTGACAAACATTTTAATTGTTAATATTAAATCCAAAAGAAAAAGAAAGCATGTTCACCACTTTGATATCTCAAGTCGAAATGGTACGCCTTAGCTTCGGTATCACATGGTTCGAATGGCATTTTGTTGTAGGAAATCTCATGTACATTCGATTTTCCACGTAAACATTTTGCTTCAGTTTTAGCAGAGTTTGTATATGCGCACTGACTTGTGTCCGTAAATTGTTGTCAGAGAGTGCAGATTTTGACGGAACAACCTGAAAGTAAAATTTAGGTTTTTTGTTTGTTCAACTACAGTGAAACCTGTCATTTATGACCACCCTTTGGGACCCAGTTTTGTGTAGTCGTTAACAGCAGGTGGCCTAAGAACACGGTTTCGATGAAATGATAATTTTTGTTCTGAAATAACTGGTCACAAATGATGTACGGAAAGCTTTGCCTCTAGTATCAACTGATTCTTATCGTAACTTGTTTACTGACATGTTCTTTCTGTTTTGTTGCAAAAGTTCACATCAAGAAGAGATAACTTTATTGTTTAAGCAAATGAAAAATTCCCGTCTGTATGTAACTTTCACACATTCTGACAGTAAATCAAGTACATAGAGAACAATTCTAAAGCATTTTTAATTATGTCACATGTCTAAAATTAAGTCTATGTACATTACAGAGCAATATACAACTGATTTGGTCGTTTCATCAGAGGTTTTCACGGGAAATCTATATTCATTCGTTCTCCTTGTTTTTTATTTTAATTTTGAACAAAACTTGGACACGGGTAGTGATGGTAATAGTAAATACACTTGTTACCAAATAATTTGAAAGATGTGAGGTTGAATTTTGACGGAATATATACTGGTCTCATTTCAGAACAACTCGTGTGCAACTCTTACCGTGTAGTCTGGAAAGACGAATGCTTGTGTGACATATACTGGGGCCTCGCATCCGCACCTGAGTGTGTCTCTTTTACGAATTACCTAAAGGTAAAAGTAAAAGATACCGTAAATTCTCAAAATAGGGCACATCCCCTAATCAAGGCCTACCCACATGGTTCAGCCTACTTATGAAACTAGAAATACATATTTTTAAAAAGATTTTTAAATGAGCTTATTTTTAACTAAAAAATCACAAAAACATGCCCGAGTACATCGTGCATGTGCCCTATTTCAAGAATTTACAGTATGTGCAAAGTTATATACAGGTACAAATATTGGGCCATATCGATTTGCTTTTCAGTTCTATGCAGTTTTGGTTAAAAATAAGATGATTTCGGACAAATTGAGTTGGCACCCCGATCCCTAATAATCACTTAATAATCAACACTTTTTCGGTATCGAACTCTATCTACATCTGTCATTTATTTTACAGTAAACTAAATAACTTACTTTATTCTGTTTCTTCGCCACTTTCTCATAGTGGTACCTGTGCACTTTTTCCTTGCTGTGTTGCCAGATAAACTTTTGCCGTCCAGCATTCGTACAGCACATACAAGGTTAGGGTTACGCTTAGGGTAAGCTTGTCTACATGCAGCAACATCAGTTTAAGGGGAAGGGACGGCCCTTTAACCCCGTCCCTTGTACAAGCTTGAGAATTCTATCGGACAGTTCTCGGGATCCAATTCTGAAACCAAAAGCAATAAGCCCTGCTTAACACTCAGCTTAACTCATGGCCGGTGAAAATGTCCCTCAGAAATTGACCAAATTGCTTCCAAAGTGTTCACAAAATTTCAAAAGTCATTGGCGGATCTACAGCCCAAAATTTCTTCGTTTTCATGCGGTTTTCGGAAAAATTTTGCCGAAACGTAGGTTGGCGCCCCCCCCCCCAAGAGGCCGGGCGCCCCCCCCCCTACGGGAAATCCTGGATCCGCCCCTGAAAGTAGCAACAACACAAGACAAAATACAAAAAGAAAACCAATGACATCAGGAAAAGCACATTTCTTATTAAGACTGTGGCTTTTTATTTGAGGAGACAAATTTGATATTGGGAATACAAGGGAAGAGCAAACTAAATGACACAACTTTTACCCGATATATTCTAAAACCTGGATTTCAAGATGCAAATATATCGAGAGGGGAGGTGATCTTAGAGTTTAGGGATCGAAGATGACAGATTTTACTTTCAATGAACTGTTGGATTTAAATATAATACATACCTTTCTTATAGACTTTCTGAACATTTGTGCCAGTTGTGATGAATTTGATGCCCATATTATTGGCAAACATCTTTACGGTCTCGGCAATCAGTTCATACGACAGTACGTAACTAATTGTAAAATCCTCTTCCAAATACAGCACATGAAACCATGGCATCCGCTCGAACACCTCAGTCAGGTCCTGAATTTACAGTAGAACCTCTTTTGAGCGGCCATTATTTTAAAATCACGGCATTTTCAAGATCCAAAATTTTCAGGGTTTAGTTAAAACATGTTTGTTTGAACCTTCTTTGAAAGGCCACATGCCTTTTACTGCCATTTTACCATGTGGTCTCTCAAAGGAGGTTTTATTGTATGTAATACACACAAAGGTTTTTTCTTCTGTTTGCTTGTTTTTAACTCAAAACATAAATGAATCTAGTTATAAATTGTCTAGTCATATAAGCACACTTGTTGGGGAGACTAGCCTCGTCACTTCCACAAAGGGAATGGGTATCTAAGTCAAGACCTTTCATAGAATAATTTGATCTTTGATAAATCGATATTGCTGAAAGTAATTTCCGTTGCACTTTGTGTCTCATTTTACCTTTACTGATATGCCGCCTTATTCGATCGACAATTCCACGTCATCAGCATTGGCGGATCCAGAAGTTTCCGTATGGGTAATTTCTGAGGCAGTGGCTCCAATTGTTGGGATTTGGGAAATGTCTGATGTAGTAGCTGTAATCGTAGGGACACGGTAAATACGGGGAGTCTTGATCCGAGTCTGAGTCTGCATCTCTCGGGCGAATCGGGTCAATTTTTTGGCGAAGTGGCCATTTTTCACGTATTTATTCACTGTGGGACTACTTCTTGTCAGGGATCACTTTTCCAAAAAACACCTTTATATGTAGCAAAGTGTTCTTCTTTGGGAAAAATGATACAATCTTCACTATTTTGGGATATTTTAGCTATTCCTATGAAACTATTTCTATGAAAGCTATAAAAACTGTGGACAGGAAGTGGATTTTCCCTCCAAAAGAATATTCAGAAATAGATTTTGATACAAGTTATTAATACTTGCAGACTTGAATGTATGTACATATCCAATTTTTTTTTATATTTTTCCAAGTTTTTTGGAGATATTTATTTGATGGTAACAGATACATACAGGATCGGTATTAAAGTATGGCTGAACAGGCATTCAACAATTCAAGGAATGTCAAACATCTGGTTTTATTTGATAGATGCTGGCGAAGTGGTCATTTTTTTGGCGAATCTGACGTTTTTCATATATATTTTATGTTTTCTACAGGAAAATTATAAGATTTAAATTGAAAAAGTAGATACATTTTGGTTTTTCTTAATTAAGAGTTTTTTCTTCAATCAAAACAAAATTTGAAAAGTTGAAGACTCGGACTCAGATCACGACTCTTGGTATTTACACACTCAATCGTAGAGGGCTGGGCAATTTATGTTGCCCCAACGCAATAACTTGATTGATCCAATTTGGGGTACTCTTCTGCGACTTCTGTCGTTTCTTATTAATAACTGAATTGACCCACTCTGAGTTCTTCCTCTTTGGTCCTGGCTTTTGTGGTTTCGGTTTTGCGGGACTTTTAGCAGCGACGGGTGAAGTTTCTGTAACGAAAAGCGTACTTTTAGGTTGAAACTGCAGTAGGACCTCCCTTCAGTGACACTCCCTTCTGAGTAAGACTTCCTTATCGCACATCATGGGTGATTTCACATAGTCTTGTAAAATAAGGAGCATTCTACACCATGTACACAGAGATGATCTTTATTCCACTCTAATAATCCAAAATGTTACGCCAGCACTATATAGGATAAAATACTACTCTAGTAAGAATTTCAAATGTTAAAACATGATTTCTTGTCACTTGTGCGATAAGGAAGTCTTGCCCCTTCTACATGAAAGTTTCAGGAGAAATTTACGACTACTATGTGTACGTAAACGTAATTCCTTGGATTGGCACTCTCTCCTTATGAAACTTTTGTACACGTGAGTGAAAAAAATAGGAGCTACAGCAATGATTCCGCGAGAATTGTCCTTGAATGTCTAATGCAATCTACGAGTACTGCAGTAACAAGAAAATTTTGGTTACAAATGTAGTATCTGCATACATGCAGTGAGTCTACATAATCATGATTTGTCGATCGTCCGTCGATATTGATTTTTTCGTCATTCTCATCACACAGCACACGTTGTTGTGCAAGCAGGAATAATCCATCAGTCAGTCATTCATCCCTTGTCAGCACATCAAACACAGAAGTGGAAGCTACTCTTCGTCCTAACAGAATTCAAAGAAATTATCATTTAGCACTTTTTCTACACTGCCACATGCCACAATTACCAATTCATTTCCATTCGTACATCATCTTAAAGACTTTTGGCCAATATACTGAATACCCTCAATACAATAAGTCAATCAAAGAAAGCAATTATTCTTTGTACAAAAACATGTACCTCTCTTTGCAGCATTCAGCATGCCAGTGTTGCCGATTCTTACATGATACACAACCATGATATATGCGGTCGTCAACCCCGAGTACCCTGCAGAATAAAAGTTCAAAATATTTTAACCACATTACATTACATTGTGCAAACAAATGTGATTTCACACAATTAACTGACTCATCACTATTCAAATATTAGTGGCAACTAAAGATTCAAACACCTTTTCTCTGTACATGACAGATGAGCACAGAAAATCAGACAAAAATCTACGCAAAGCACAACATATGTTAGTCCAGAAATAATTCACCAAAACGTAACGTATGTAAAGGTGCACCTATTATCGCCCACCATTCCCCGCCTATTTCTCAGTATTAAATGCATTTTCCTACCCAAGTACACATCCTACAGGTGCACAACATATACAACTAGACCATCAGTTTCCATGGTAACATTACCTCAAAGTCCTTAATTTACACTATTTTCACTTGTTTTCAACTCGCTGTTTTCACTTCCGGAAGTTGCTGACGTTTCTGCGCCTCCAATGAAGAGTTCCAAAACAGAAAGCGACTCATGTTCCTGAATGATAATATGTTCTCGATCGGTCTCCACTTTGTTTGTTTCGGAATGATAATGGCTTCCATTGACAACAATGGTAAGTTTTTTTAAGGTTTTGAAACGCCCAAATCTCAGCATGTAGAAGGAATTTTAAAACAAAATATGGCTCAATGGCATCTTGAATGGTCCCAGATCCAGTTAAACTAGTTTTTATTTTTCTAATGTGTTTATTGTAGCCATTTTCCTACCTGTTTCATTGGATACAGAAGGAATTTTGAAATTAAAATTAGTTTAACTGGATCCTGAACAGTTACTGAACCAGTTAAACTATATTGTGTTTAAAAATTCCTTCTACATGCTGAGATTTGGGCATTTCAAAACCTTTAAAAAACTTACCATTGTTGTCAATGGAAGCCATTATCATTCAGAAACAAAGTGGAGACCGATCAAGAACAAATTAGCATTCAGGAACATGAGTTCGCAGGGCCTGTTGGGTATGTCGTTATTATTACTGTCAACAAAATTATTGGACTTGCTCAACTGCAGGGAAAATCCACTAAAACTCATCTAATTAGCATAAAATTCCACCTCAACTCCTGAAAAATCCACCTCAACTCAGCTAATTAGCATAAAATTCCACCTCAACTCCTGAAAAATTCCACCTCAACTTAGCTAGTTAGCATAAAAATCCACCTCAACTCCTGAAAAATTCCACCTCAACTCAGCTAATTAGCATAAAAATCCACCTCAACTCCTGAAAAATTCCACCTCAACTCAGCTAATTAGCATAAAATTCCACCTCAACTCCTGAAAAATTATACCTCAACTCAATTAATTAGCATAAAATTCCACCTCAACTCCTGAAAAATTCCACCTCAACTCCTGAAAAATCCACCTCAACTCAGCTAATTAGCATGAAATTCCACCTCAACTCCGACAAAAATTCCACCTCAACTCAGCTAATTAGCATAAACTTCCACCTCGACTCCAGAAAAATTCCATCTCAACTCCTAAAAAATTCCACCTCAACTCAGCTAATTAGCATAAACTTCCACCTCAACTCCAGAAAAATTCCATCTCAACTCCTAAAAAATTATACCTCAACTCCTGAAAAATCCATCTCAATTCAGCTAAGTAACATAAACTTCCACCCCAACTCACCTCAGCTAATTAGCATAAAATTACACCCACCTCAACTCAGTGTACTGCTCAGCCAATCAGAGCAACTCTTTCAATAGGCAGCAATTTGAAAGAGCTGCTCTGATTGGCTGACTGGCAGATTTCTATTCCTTAAGATTGAAGAGCTCCACACTTCCTGTCATCAGCTGCTATTCCATCTAAGTGTGTTGGGTATCTGCAGATACCCAACAACAATAATAAATCTTTAACCAGTTTGCGAATAGACAATTTCACCATCAGACGAGACTTTCCAAGATTTTCCGTTTTCAGTGTACATTATTGCGCACTCCCATTCAAACCAATAGGTGGAAATGGAGAGGACGAGTCAGGGTTACGAGTTCGAGTTCGAGTTAATGAGAATCTTCGTAAATACGGGAATCTTCGGTGTTTTCATTCTGTCTATTTTCATTCTAAGATTATTGCCGAAGATTCTGCTCGTGATTATTACCCAAGATTCTACAGTTTCAATTTTAGTTTCACTCCATAAGGACCAATGAAAAGCTGCATAGCTAATTAGCTTCCATCTTGGCCTCAAACTTGCAAATGTTTCAAAGTTATATTAAAGTTTTTTTCAGCCACTTTAAAGTGGCTTTTTCTCCTGTCTAAAACAGGTAGGTCAACAATTAATATGTCTAGATGACTGTGTATTTTCTGAGTAATGGTATCATGTATTTACTGAACTGTGGGTGGTTAAAGTTGGGGGAAAAATCAGAAATTGATTTTTGATTCAATTTGTCACCTGACAGAAGATTATTTGCCAAGATTCCACACGGACGCGCTACTTCGCCGAAGATTCTTTAAGAAGATTCTATTTCCGTAGATTATTGACTAAGATTCTCGTAATGTGTGATGTTCTTGGCCAAGATTCTCCAAACTGTCACCAAATTTTGTAAACTCTCCAGGAAAGCTTAAAACAGTCCACAAAATGCTTTTTTAAATCTGTATTAAGATTCTTGTACAATATTCTAGCCTACACTATTGCCACAGATTATTGGGCTAGATCCCAGTAATGTGTTATGTTCTTTAACAAGATTCCAATCCGACCCAAGATTGCGCACACTTAACAACTTCATTGAAGAAGTGGTGCTACCAAATGCTTGACCCCCATGAAGAAGCTGACTAAGTGGCATGCATAGTAACAAGGGATCTGATCAATGTAAGTACTCAATTTTCCTTTAATATTTGTTGTACCTAGTCCACGGCAAGATTCTTGGGGACGATTCTAATGTACATGTGCATTAGGGTTGATTATTACGGAAGATTCCACTTTTTATGGACTTTATACATCCTACGAAGATTCTTGTCAAATATTCTCGCTGTTATTGCCAAAGATTCTGAAGATTCTACCGTTTTCAAATAGTAATTTATTTATTGAGAATGTAGTTCATTTCAATGAAAAAAAAAATTTAAGTTTGGTACAGATCAAGACCAAGACCAAGACCAAGACCCCTTGATTTTACACACTCGTTACCAAGACATCCACCTATTTAGAAAGCCGTTGCATAGCAACCAAGTAAACATCAACAATATCCATACAATGGCACCAACGATATCACAATTTTGTGTAGATTCAGATAAATATAAATAACTTAAACTTTTGGTCTCTTAGATGGATTGTGCGGACAGGAAAACTATAACAAGGGGTGGAGGTTTGGTTATAATTTATAAAAAGCAATTGAAAATAGTAAGAACTGGCTTTTCGAATGGTCCTAGTGGAAAATATCTTTGGCTCAAAAAGTCATTCACATACTAGGAATTTATAGATCATCGCCGTCGCAAATATGATGAGTACGTCCTGTTTTTGGTCAAAATTCCCTTTCCGAGTCGGTACCAAAATGACATGATCACGCACATCATTCAAGCGATCATATGGCATCGTTCTAGTTCTTGCATTTACGATAACTTAGAAAGAAAACGGATTTCCAGGTGGACTGACTGCTTGAGAATCCATACTTCACCATGACAACAATATTTCCCCTGATCTGAAGCTCGACCACCCACACAAACTACAAACACAGACTTCTAAACGAATTGCACTTTTATTACTCCGGTTCTTGCCACAACTCGGTACAAAAACTCAAAATCGCATTTTTATTTCTTAGGTAAGATGTATACTAATACCGTTCACTTCACCACTCCAAATCGCAGTTTTTTAATTAAAATAACAAATCTCATTGTACATAACAATCGAATATTTCGTAAGAGCAACAGATTCCACTGACAACAGGTTTCAGTTTCTTTATATCCGGTTATGTTGTAGGAACCAAAAAGCTTTCTTGAATACATAGTGTGCAGATCAATGCTGTTTGCTCTATAAATCTATTGGATTACATGATTTTCAAACAACTGGAATAGTATATGACTATTAAACTCCTTACAGACGTACATCACAAAAGTGTAACAAACTCGAATGAAGATTCCCACTCACTTCGCGGCTCCCTGAAACGACATTATGAAGAAAAGGTACAGAAATCGGTTCAGTGTCAGTGACGTCATTTTCATATGGATATTTCTGATCAATTAGCTAGTTAATTCCCTCTTGAACTAATACTGCTTTCAAGGACACCACAATACCATTCCCAGATACCATTCATGCTCCGCACACCTATTTCGACAAATGTGGATTGCATTTGCCTACTGTCATATAATTTGCACTAGTCTTTTAAGAAGAAGAAAAAACTACACTACATTTCTCTGGTGCCACAGACAAAAACTTAAGACACTAGCCATGCACATAAATATATGTCTGTCACCAGAGAATCACTTAGCACCAGTCCGCCCGTCACTGTACCAGTCCTGCTTGACCATGAAAATTGGGCCATACTGACTTTATACGATAAATATATAGGGGTGAAGGCAGATGCACCCATCCTGCACGGACAAATCTGCCAGTCGTAAGGCTGAGTCTCAACAGATCCATAAATATGCTCCTGGAATTTCTCATGTAGCATCAAAAATCTTGGTAAATTTAGAAAAAAAAAAAAAATTATATTTAGCTATGATTGAATTTAGCAACTATTTGCCACAGTCGCCTTGTTTTTCAATTTGGTGAATATTTCCATTTTTTGTCTCAAATTATTAACTGAATAACATTAATTTTTTACCTATTTTTACCAAATTATAGTAACACCAGTACCTTTATAATCACGTACGTATCTGGCTACATGTATGCTTCATACCGATCATATTTTTATTACACATACATGCACATGTATGCATGGTGCTTAATTCTCTACTTTTCATGACACAAACATGTGCTTGTATGTGTGTGGCGCACAATCCTCATGTCCTTTTATGTGTAGCACACAGTGCACATGAGATGTATTACACATACATGTACATGTATGCGTGGCGCTTAACTCTACTTTTCGCGACACAAAAACATGTGCTTGTATGTGTGTGGCACACAATACTCAGGCGCTTTATGTTTAACGCACAGTGCACGTGAGATGTATTACATGTACTTTCATATCTGTTGCGCGCAGCACTCATGTTTGTATGTTTGGACCTGCAAGTATGTGGCGCACAGTGCTATACTTTTAAAAACACAGTTCATGTCCTTGTATGCAAGTACATGTATGTGTAATACATTTCACATGCACTGCGCTAAACAAAAAAGCACATAAGGATTGTGCGCCACACACACACAAGCACATGTTTGTGTCACGAAAAGTAGAGTTAAGCGCCACGCATACATGTACATGTATACATTACGCATACATGTACATGTATGTGTAATACATCTCACGTGGTCTGTTAAATGGTCTGTTAAAAGCCACTCCACCCCCCCCCGGTGTGCACATTTGGTGTGTTCGCCCAAGAGCGGGTAAACTCCCCTGAGACTAGAGGAGGTGGTGTATCCTGGCTGGCAGAGGTGCGACTCTGGCCCTGAAGCTGCTCCCCCTCCCCTAGTCCCCACGAAAAGTAGAGTTAAGTGCCACGCATACATGTACATGTATGTGTAATACATCTCACGTGCACTGTGTGCTCCCCCCGATGTGTGACAATAAGCTGTGCGCCCGTGCGTCAGGAGGCCCAAATATGCCGAGCATGGGGGAGGTGCCATCTAGACTGCTTGCTCTTGCTTGCGGGATGATTGACGGCCCACCCCAGCTCAGTCGGTTGAGCCACAGCAGCGCGACTCTTGGCCCTGGGAGGAAATGACACCGGGGCGTGTTGTAGCGATAGCCATCAAGAGCGATGTGGAGGTGCCAAATCATTTGCAGATGACCTAGGTCTCAGTCGGGGCGTTGTACTCAGTAGAGCAGCTGCCTCACTGCAATCTGTCGAGATTCAGCCTTACGACTGGCAGATTTGTCCGTGCAGGATGGGCACATCTGCCTTCACCCCTGGCCCTCGGAGGTCGGGGGTTTTGAAAATATGTCCTCGGTGGGAGAGGGCCGAAAAGACTTGTGATACGCACAGTCAACCACTTTGGAGGGGTTCAGTAGGGACACTGGAGGGAGTCCCAGGTGGCCGGCCACCATCCCTGACCCTCCCCAGTGACTCGCGGGTGGCCACCCCTGGCTCCCTCCAACTCTGACACAGGTGCCAAGAAACTTTGTCCAAGTGTGGGTAAACATTGGACTCATACATGGGGACGGCCACTCAAGAAGTGCCACGGAGTCACTCAGGAAGAAGTCCCAGGTGGCTGCCAGTCACTCCCAAACAACCTCTGGGGGAGGCCGGGTGCCGCTCCTCTCCCAGTCCCATTTAGGCAGGGGGGAGGTGCGGTGCCCGGCCTCCCCCTTTTTTTGTCCCTTGGACTCCCTCGTTAGCACCTCGTAACACTCTCGCACCACCTCGTCAAGACCTCCTGACACACTCCCCAACACCTTCCCAGGCAGCCAGCCAAGTCGCCTCTGAGCCACCCAAGACCCTCTCCCCTGGATGGTAACACACTCCCACCACCTGGGAACACACTCCCACCACTCCCGCTCTGCCCCCCAGCACCCCGCAACACCTTCCCTTCCCCTCAGCCGCCTGAATCACCTCTCTGCCACCGGAGGCACCTCTCCGGGCAGAGGTGGGGGTGCTGACCAAAAATGTCCCGATGATGGATACGAAGGATTTCACGGGTGGGGTTTGGGGGACTAGAGGAGCGGGTGTATCCCGGCTGGCAGAGGTGCCACTCTGGCCCTGAAGCTGCTCCCCCTCCCCTAGTCCCCGACTCTGCCCTGGTGAAGAAGATTGAAAAATGTTCCTAGTCAAACGCACCGAGGAGGGGACCGGGTGGGGGAGCACCTCTGCCGAGCGAAACGTTTCTCTGGCGGCCGAGTCAGAAAGGCGGGCAAACACCTCGGGCAGGTTGGGGAGGCTGGGGCAAGGTTTCAGAGCCTCTGGTGTCAAGAAATTTCCTCTCATATCGTCTTGATTGTTCACAAAACACGAATAATTTTTGCAGCAATTCACGCCGATACTTGTATTTGCCTCCTCCAATAATACCATTCTTTGACTGTACTGATTCAGTAAATAATTGCACTTATTTATAGGTGGCCTTGTTGTACAGGCAAACTTAAATTGGAAAGAAAAGTTATCATCTTGTCATGCAAAAATAAATTGCTCCTGGAATTTCTTATGTTGCATCAAAAATCTTAGTAAATTTAGAAAAAAAAATTATATTTAGCTATGATTGAATTTAGCAACTATTTGCCACAGTCACCTTGTTTTTCAATTTGGTGAATATTTCCATTTTTTGTTTCAAATTGTTAACTGAATATCATTAATTTTTTACCTATTTTTTTTAAACCAAATTATGGCAACACTGTATCCAGTACCCATATAATCACATATGTATCTGGCTACATGTATGCTTCATACCGATCATATTTTTATTACACATACATGCACATGTATGCATGGCGCTTAATTCTCTACTTTTCATGACACAAACATGTGCTTGTATGTGTGTGGCGGACAATCCTCATGTCCTTTTATATTTAGCACACAGTGCACATGAGATGTATTACACATACATGTACATGTATGCGTGGTGCTTAACTCTACTTTTCGCGACACAAAAACATGTGCTTGTATGTGTGTGGCACACAATACTCAGGCGCTTTATGTTT
>JBCAUI010212195.1:0-16779 GCA_038406195.1 Haplosyllis anthogorgicola
TAATAGAAATGGCTTTAAGCTTTCGCTTGCTCTTTGCATTCACTCCGCCTCACGTACCGATTGATGCTAGTCGACATGTCACATATATGTACTACACGTTGCTTGCATGTTGTCATACATTTGAATTTTGCTGATTTATTATATTACGTTTTACCTTCTGTAGTACTGAAATTACGTCCAGTCCTTATCTACAGTATCTACCTAAAATTAGCAGTACATTCATTCATTAGATACATAAATGTAAAATATAAGTACATTTCTATTTCGAAATTCGCAATGTTTATGTGATCAGCTACACATTTTTAAAATAAGGTTACAAACCAAGACATTATATTCCTCCACCCCCATTTGCACACTGTATGTAGTACTATTGCGCCTTTGGTCGTTTTCATTGACAACAGATCATAAATTGAAACTATTTGATGCCCACCAGTGTATTTGCTTTTATCCCGGTTAAAATAACAACAGAACATGCATTTCCCATTTCCAGAATTATTCATCAAATATTCAGTGTTATTTGTTCAAGGATCATTCAGGAATCAATGACAAGAAGAAGGAAATAACGGTCTATGAATTTGATCTGATTACGAGAGAAATAAATATTTATGCAGAAAGACAGAAGTGAGATGGTATTGTGCATTGATGTCAATTGTATAATATTAAACGGGTAAATAGTTTTTTTGATAATATGCATATTATTGACATGATTTGGACTAGGAATGGTACCTTACAGGTCCCATGTGAGGTCAGATCTAGTTCGGTGACAGTCTGTACTTCTTTAGACAAATTTGTTAGTTTAAATAATGATATTAATAATGGTATTATCCAACCTCTACGTGGCATGCAGCAGCCTAAGTTTGGTATTTCAGGTTAAATTTAATGGAATTAATGGCTCTTTTCAGCTTATGAAAAGCAAATCTGATTGTACTTGGTCACTTTTTTCTTTCCTTGTGTAATCAGCAGATAATCATGTCTGACCTTATTCATCCAGAGAGCTTTATTTACATTGACTATGAAAAATGAACCAGAAACTCCACACTGGATTCAACTCACAGTAAACATCGTTTAGATCCAGAACATTGTTGCCATGTTCATGACCACACGACAACCAGGCTGTAAAAATACCATTAAACATTTTTGATATCAATCTTTCCGCATTTACCGTAGTAGGTTTATTCTTTTTTGTTTAAAAATATGAAGTCTTACATAAGATTAAATTTTAATTTGGCCTTAATACAAATTTATGTTTAGAAAGCAGGTGCGATACAAAATAATATAAAACTTTCATGACAAAAAACACGGTGGTTTAAAGCACATTCTTTTTGTTGAAAATTACAAATTACAGATATATTCTTCAAGATTCAGAATAAACAATGCTGATGAATGATCTCGTCAAAGCAACTGTTCTGGGTTAATTAAAAGGAGAATTGTTATCGATCACTGTTTAAACTTTGATACTATTTAGATAACAACAGATACGGTTCAAGATGGATTAAAACAACAACAAACGTTCTCTTACCACATGAGAACAGCAACTGATCGATCGCCTTCTAAAGACATGGCCGCATCGACCTGTAACGCCTCTGTAGTGTGATCAAAAGACCGGAAAAACAACACTGAACATTGATTACACGTATTTTCTGCTTTGTACAGCTTTGACGAGTATATCTGCCTTTTGAGAGAATAAGTTTGACATAGTGACAAGTCATTATTCGCTCCCATTTCTATTCTGCCAGATCCAATAGCCTTCTTCGGGGGATTGGCTTTCGGCTTCAAGGAATGTTTGAGAACATTGACCTCTTGGATAACCAACGTATGTATGAGCACGATACCTATTTATTCAGCACCGCCTAGAACTGTGATGTCGTCTTTGAAGTTACTGCGTTATAATTTAATATCACTCAGCAGAAGAAAGAGTTTACATGTACTCTTCATTTTGAAAACCAGTTATTCATGTTTATATCTTAATCTCCAAAACATATGATGGCAGCTTATCGGGCCCCTTCACTTGTGGCCCAATTCCAGAGGAAATTTTCAATGTGTTAATGATATCCTGCTAGAGAGTAATCAGCCTATCGTCTTGAGTGGTTTGACCAACATTCAAAGAAATGAAGAATGCCACTTCAGACCAAGGCTGAAAATGACATCTCAGAGCTCAACCAGCTGTTTCATGCACATCACCCCTGCAGAAGTTACAACAATACTTACAACATCGTATATCACACGAAATGTGACATGAAATTGCATAAAAATCAGTTTTTTTGTGAATTTGAAGTATAAAAAGTAAAATAAAGGCACCACCCCATTGTTCTGATTGGAAGAATGGTATCGCGCATCAGTAAAATGATGACATATTTAATCAAAATCATTGACTTTTTTCTAGGGCTGGCAGTCTGGGTTCTTTTTCGCTCTCGCCAGATAATCATGTCTGACCTTTTTATTGCGCAGTCCTTTATTTATAGATAAGAGAACCTGGTTCCATGCTAGATGGAAGATCGCTTTTAAACATGTATTCAGGCCGAGCCAAGAAGCTAATAAGGAAATGAACCTACGGGAGCTGCCCATGCATGTACAAATATCAGATCCAGTTCCAATCTTGTACGCTTTACACTGAAGGAAATTCTGGCTAGTCACAGTTCATTAGCCTCTCAATTTATTTCGGATTCTATGCTTGAATAATTGGCAATATGTGAAGCACACACAAAAATCGAAATACATCCACCAGCGACTAAGATTGTATGCAAGAAAATACGAACAGGATATAGGCATGCTTCATTCTACAGAAATCCAAATTTGGATGCAAGGTTACAGCATATATCTGGCACCAACCTTGTAGTCTCCTATGCTTGGGAGAGAAATAGCATAATTTCCCATATGAAAGTGAAGCGAATGATACAAACACTTTTTGTGGGACACTGTGGTACGAAATGTAATTTCATAAGTGATCCATCTTGAAATTACACAACAGTACCCATAGAGCCTATCACTTAAAAAAGGAGCGCCAATCGCTCTGTGGAAAAGAGAAGTAAAAATTCGGTGTCTGAAACAATAGGCGTCTCTGTCACAAGGAAAGAGTTGTCGCTACTTTACAAAACTCAAGGACATTTTGTACCCAACGCCTGTTTTTTTTGGGAGACATTTCATCACAATATGTAGGAAACCATCACAGGTTTTTGAAACAAATATAAACGTGACATTTTGAATGTCGGTATCAAAGATAGTAGTGTCGATAACTTCACAAAAGTATAACTTTTTAACATAAATTTGAGGGTGATATGCATGGGAGTTATATGTTTTGAAATATTTTCATTGCACCTTGAAACGTAACTTAGTAGTATTTATATTTCTAACTCCTGAAAAGTGTAGCCCAAAGTCTTTGAAGATGACAAAATCACACGAGCTGCCGAAATACTGTTGGTAAGGATTTTATAAATAATCTTACTGACTTAAAATAGTCTAAAATGCAGGTTGCGGCACAGCATAAAGACTGTTTTATATATATATACTATATGCCTGACAAAACCCAGGTATAGCTTTTGCAGGTGAGTGTAGTTTGGATTGTTACTCCAGCACTGAAGTGGCAACTATCTCATGGGAATCCTTTAAACTTGCAAAACAAAGTGCTTTCTACATGGTAGATATAGAAATAGTGAACCAAAATGCCACATAATAAAATTTACATGACGCATTATTTCTACCAGATGCCACTGACATCAAGTTGTGTCACATCTTTAAATATCATTCTTTAAATAGTATGAATTTCTAGATAAGATAAAAAAGAGTAAATCTTGGGCTAATTGTAATTTAAACTGTAGGTAGGCAACAAAATTCACAGAATACAGCCACACATTCGTACTCTAAATAAATTCCTATTTCATCCAAATTGCTTTGCTTTGCTCTTTAAGACTAGGTGCAGCTTAAAAGGATTTATGATGACAGGGATTGGTGTCAGCTCCTTTAGTCCTATGGATGAAGCAAAATAATTAGTTTCAATTTAATAAGTGACTTCCCAATGCACAAAGAACAACCACAACCTGTTCTGGATATGGTATGGAACTATCATCCTAAATCTCACATTAGACCGCGGTTAGCACACTTGATGAGCACTGGTTCAAGCAAATCAATCGCGCGGTAAAGCCGACAAATTTCGTGCGCGCCGATGAATCAACTACAAAATCCAGGTCAAAATAGAATTGATCCCCTTTGTTTCTTTAAATATCAAACTAACTCACTAAGAATGAAATTTCTTCTTTTTTTTGCTGATTTCCGTGGTTGTATCAGGAACTTAATGGCGAACAATGGATCTACAACTTCAATTACCTTTGTAGGCAGGTCTGTTTAGGTTAAGGTAAGGTTTAATTCCGAGAACATGTTTCTTCCATTTCCAGATAATGAAATTCGAAGTACACTAGTAATCACTCTACTGTGACAACGACAACTGGAATCTTATGGATTAATAATGCTGTTAAATATTCATATACCCTGTCAAGTAACAAAATGACAGCTAATTCATTGCAATTTAAATCCGCAGACAAAAGTTGCTTCTGTTCACAAACCTGCTGTAAACTTCAAAGATTGATATGGCTGAATAATATGTTTTATTTTTGTGGGTGCATCATTTGAGACTAATTCCGGTACAATGGAGCTTCATTGATTTCTGATCTGATTGCCGATTGCTTATGGCCATGCATATTGCTACATTCAGCGATTACTTGCTGTATTGAAGTGACCTTGATGTCATGCTTAAGAAAGGTGAAAGGTTCCATTTTTGGGGAATATAGAATGTGCAAATTTGTAGTTGACAATATTATAAAACTTGAGTGTAATTAGAATAGTTGTCATTGTTATCAAGCATAGTTTTGATAGTGCTTGAGGGAACGACAAAACATTACTCTTGTAAGTGAGGCGGCCAAAGTTTAATATTATTACCAATATTAAATCTGGAAATATCAGAATTACAAGTTACAGACACTGACCTTGAGATCCCCACACAAGTTGTTACTCCAATCCGATGGATTGCACACCCTATCCCTGGACAACTGTAGTTCACCCTGTCAGCAAATACAATCTCATCAAAGACATCTTATTCCTGTGTACAGCCAGTGGCATAGTAATTGATGCATTAGGAACAAGATATGGGACTGAACTTGGCTCTACTTTATAGCAAGGATTCCTGGCTCCCCGAGGTCAATTGTAGTTGATTAAACTTCAAATAGCAGATGTGTACATAAGCACTAGATTGTACTTTTTCCTTGCATCCATTAAATTTTAAAAGTAAAAATCAGTCCCTCATATCTTGAATTATCTATAAATCATTCACATTCAAATTCAAAATGCAAAATTGCTAGGCCAGACTTTTTTATTGGTTGAATTGCGTATCAGTGGAGGAAATTTTTGAGAGTGGAGGTCGGAAAAAAAATAAAAATAAAAACTCACTTTCCTGTATATTTTTGTGATATAGATAAAACAGATGGATTTAAATAGTCCTCACTCAAAAGAAATCCCGGAAAATCACTCAATTTTACTCACTTTACAAAGGAAAGTGATGGAAAATAAAAGGTTTAACAACAGATGAAAAACCGGAAGTGTATTTTCAGCAACCAAAAACCGGAATTCCGGTTAAAACCGAAAGATTTCCACCTCTGTAAAAATTTACGCACTTGATGAAAAGTTAACATTTTAGGTTATTTGGACTCCGATTCTGTTTTTTACAATTTCCGGGAGAGGCGGGAAACGTAATTCAACAAATATAAAAAGTCTGGACTAATTTCTTTCGTGAAAGACCCCCCAAGTGAAACAAGAAAACTAAATTGTTTTTATTGTTGCGCCCAAGACTATTTGCATCAGTTAGTTCACAAGATTGAGAACTGTCACTTTAAAAAAAACAGTAATATACAATTTACAAATACTTTAATGTTAAAAATATCCTCAGGACTGTTTTAACTATTCACATGGATTACATTGCACTGGCAGGATTTTCAAAGTGCGGCGGTCTAAAATAAAAATAAAAATTGATCTGGCTATATTTTGCAATGCATGACATGTTTCGCCTATTTGAGTTGTTTTTGTTTGTTGTTGTTGTTTTCTTGTTGTTGTTGTTGTTGTTTTTTTTTTTGGTGGGGGGAGGGGGTTTAATCTCAATTTCAAGGTGCATCGGGAACTGTAATCCAAACAATAAATAAAAAAAGCTTAATACGTACTAGAAAGGCGTCCGGTCACCTTTAACACCAAACGTGGGTACCTGCTGAATTACACTGGCGATGTTCCACCAAGTTCTGAAAAGAAAGAAAAGTCCTTAAACCAATGTGTAAAACTTGTGATTGAACATTTGTAAACATGATCAGATCAAATGACACCAATTTACCGTATTTACCCGAATTGGGGCACCCTCTCTAATTGAGGCACCTCCCTCTTTTTGAGACAAAATAATTTGAGCAATGTTTGGTTAACACATATTTGTGGGATATTTTTGTCAAAATCTTGTGCAGAAAACGTTTTTAATCACAAAATTTAACTTCTCAGAATGGTTAATTTCTCAACACTTGTCAATTTCTGCATAAATTTCACATTTGGTCATGATTAAATTTTGAGTTTTGGAATTTTAAATGAAGCACCCTGTCAAGAATTGGTCTTGGCACCGGGTTACTCAATTTGGGTAAATACGGTACGTATAAAACACTGATAAGACTTTGGACGATTCGGAAGAGGTTCATATCTGTTTAAGTTCGGTCAGCAGTCCATCCGTACTTTACTGTTTGAAGTCCATAAAATTAAAAATAGTAAAAATGATGTCCTTGACATGCAGTTTTGTCGGACTTTTCTATCCTCTAATATACAGAAGCCATGATTTTTTTCATTATCTTTTAATTAGTCATTTCCCTTTTGTGACCAAGGATCTGTAATGCGATTTTCTCCAATATGTACATGTAGGTCTAGGTCATCTGGTACGAGGCGCGCATTTTGAAGTCGAGATATTTTGAGTTTGAGTCTTGTGTTTGCGGTTACAATATTGCACGTATCGCTACTTACGATCAAAATATTGCTTAAATTAATCTTGCTTAAATTTGTAATTTAAATTACATGATTTTTTCATGTTGAGTCACAGATCTTAATTTTGCAAGAACGACATAAATGTATATAATTCATCCATTTCTGTGAGGAAGACCAAGAAGATTTGGATGTATCCACGAGATGAAGTTATATCAGTTTTATAAAACTCTCGATAAAAATTTCCATGTGGTAAATCAAAAAAAAAAGTTCACTAACTCTTTTTCAAACAATAATTTATTAAAATCAATTAAGTATGGTGAAATAATAAAAATTAGGAGGAAACACTGACGTGAATTTTTCAACTTCAAATATCAATATTATTATCCATGAGGTATTGTACCAGTATTAATATTAAAGTGCAATATTATAAAAATCAGAAAATATGGCAAACTCCAAAAGAGTTAAAAGAATAGAGCCTCTTAAATGCACCATGATTCAGAATCGTTCAAGATACACAGGATATTATTCCCCCCTCCCTCCCCCTGTTTGCAATGACTTGCTTCCCGCATACTTTTCTTGAGAACTAGTAATAACCCAGAGCAAAGCCGTGGGTTTGGAATAGCCCATCTCATTCACCCTGTCCCCTGATCAATGACGTTATTTCGGGATTCTCCAGCTGGTCGAGGTATCCTCGGCATCATCTGAGATACCTGGCTACAGTTAAATGATGCTCATTAGCACTGGCGGAACCAGGATTTCTCGTAGGGAGGAGGGCGCCGACTTTGGGGCGCCCCGATTTTTACTCACTTTTTTCATAAAAATCGCCAAGAACTGCATGAAAATGAAGAAATTTTGGGCTGTACGGGGCGGCGCCTCTGGTGCCCCCTTGGATCCGCAAATGATTAGTATTCAATATCTGATAAGTACCAAGTGAGTTTAGCAAGTCAACTTTCTACAGATGATATTAGCATATGAACCACAGAGATGTTTGATTTTCTTTGATTAAATAATTTATTTGAATACAGTGAAAATTGTTTGGGCTAAATATTGTGTAATGCGAAAGAGTCGAACAAAATCATCATGTACAACGCAAACTCTGCTAAAATTCCTCTTCTACTGACGGATTTGGAGTCCTCGTGGTGTCATGTCATCACCACGGGCATTTAATTCGTTCACTTCGTACTTTCTATTTGATCATGATTACCTCTTAAAAGAGATTATCATGGCCAAATATAGAAAGTACGAAATAGACAAATTAAATGCCCGTGGTCATCACGAACAAAATCTAAGATTTACGAAATATTCCGAAATAAATCTGCTGCATAATGGTACCGGTAATTTGTTGTAAAGTAAAGTGTTGTAAACATCTTTAATTTAAAAAATAGCATTGCCTTGATGGAACGAATGATAAAAGACGCATAGTAGTCCAAATCAGGAACGTAAACATAAACTGGTCTTACATTACAATACATTTATGAAAACAAGGCCTCAGTCATATCAAAAAGTGTGAGAATGCATCAAATAAAGTGACCAAAAAATTAAAGATGAAAGAAACTTTTTTTCATATCCCCGAATGAAACAGGCAAACTGGTGAGTCACTCAGTATTGGTCACAAGAAATTTATTGGGGATGGCCACTTTTGATTTTGTATTTATGTCAAATTTTTGACACTAGTTCAGCTGAGTGCATTGAGACAATATAGATTGTAATTAGTCACAATGGAAGTGTCACATTCGCAATAGGTCTGAATGCTTTGAATGTGTGACCAGTCAGCTGGAGCCTCTGCCCCTATAAAAGGCAAACTTTGCAAACTAATTTATTCATTTCTTCCCCAGTCACTGCACAGAGAACATCCAGCCTTTTCCCACTAGTCCAGCCTTGTATACCCATGTATAAGTGTGATCTCTTCAGTGGCTAATGTCCAAATGACCGAGCAGTTTCAAATTGTGTGACTATATCTATTCTTTCATCTTTAATTTCCATAGAATACAGACACCCTAAAAGTTTTTATTTTACAATAACCTAAAATGTCACTTTACTACACCTGTCTTCTAAAGTACAGATAATAGAATATTCCACTGCACTCCACTTGGGCGGGCACTCCGCTTTTTTTACGGGTAAATTTAATGGGAAAACGGAGTGCCCTTTCAAAAGGAGTCCTACTGTATTTGTTGAAGTAAGTTCAAACGAAAAGACGTAAAGGAATCAACGAATAGAATTTTTTAATATCATCAGGCTTAACATTTTGCGTCTGTGTAAGCATGCATAAAATGTTTCTTTTTTTCTTCAAGCAAATGCTAAAGAAGGATTGATAATGTCAAGAAATTGTGGTAAATACACACGGATTAATATAGTCTTCTTGTCTGTAGCGTAAATGACACCCGCAGTTTGAAGCTTTTATCTCAATTCCAATAATATTATGTAATATCCCAATTCTTTACCGTCAAAATGTCAATAATATGCAATGAGATAAAGATGACAAATAAATACAAAAGTTACGAAACCAGTGAGAGATTTGTTCAAAGAAGGACCAAATGGCAATGCCTGGGAAATTATCAATCACGGTACGTACATCTGACACTCTTTAATGTCCCTCTGACTGAACTGCGTATGAATTAATAAATGGCATAAATAGAAATATTTAGATTACAACTATGTTGTAGAAAACGTAGGATTTTCGGTATGACAACATGCATTAGGTTCCCTCTTTTGACTCTTTTGACCCTATTATCGCATTGGTTTGCCGGTCATTCGGATTGCGATGCGACACTAAAAACCTTTCTCTTTTTTTGACAAATGAAAGAACTGCAGATCACTATAAAAATACAATGGAGCTGAAGTCCATTACTACCTACATTATACTAAAGGAAATTTTAATTACTGTAACGGGAGTAAAGCAAAGTCTTTTTATAAATATCAAGAGTTTTCTACAAGACACTGTGGAAAATAATTACTGTAACGGAAAATGTTAAAATAACAATAAATTTATTAATTTAATCTACCATCCTTTACAATGTACCACCATTCGCAAACTTTTTCACCAATCTGATACCATCGTGTCAAGCTCTGTTGAAGTAGAAACTGGGTAAAATGTCCGATTGGGCATTTCATGACCAAATAATGGACCAATAATAATAATTACTAATTGTTAATAACTTATTTTTGATAGTATTCACTCTGAAATAGAGTTCAAGGTCTCTCGGAAATTTAGGCATCCTTATCTAATCATCGATTCGGTTTACAACGTAGTCATCCATCAATTTATATTGTTGCAAGCATAGTGGCTGTAAGTACCAAAAAGGTTTCTTAATCTTGAGTACTCTATTATCGACTGTTTCAAATCAATATTCCTCTGAAGCAACATGTTTCTTTTGAACTTTGCGACTTTTACCTCATAGCCATCATAATATATTGCATGATGAAATCATGTCGACAAAATTTTATGTCAGCGTTTATTATTGTGGTTATGATTGATTCATGAGCAGGCCAAAGACAAGAAAAAAAATAGTCATGTCAACTGTGTATGATTATCCACAAGAGGCACACGCACACACACGAACCATTATTATTACTGCTCATTACATTTCAAAATTTATACTTGTGTAAATTTGTAACGCGAAAAATTGCTGTCGGACTTTACTTAAAAGGACCCAACCCAACCCATCACTTGGCTGCCTATTCGGCTAAAAGCCATACAACCTGCTACATTCTGATGCAATTCAAAGATGGTTGGCTATTTGACAACTTTAAAGAATATTTTCTTTTTTAATTTTTCTGTCGTGCACAAAGGATACCATTTAGGTCTTTCATCCTCTCCTTTATTGGAGACTATGATACATCATTGTACTCTGACAGGTAATTTTAGTTTATAGAAGGGTACTACATTGTGGAGCATCGCTTTTACTGAATCTCAAGCTATCTATAACAACCCATAAATAACTAAAGCCACTGTCATTTTATTTAGTATCCAACAATAACATTCCTGTGTCAGACTAATCAACTAAACCTGATTAATAAGTCAGGATAATACGGATGATTGATGGGTCTTTGTCTTGATACATGAATAACATAGTTTCGAATCTTCCCTTAGTATTTACCAAGTTGTAATTTAGTATGTAAATTATAGTAACGACACAATGATTTATTGTTTCAATTAATAGACACTGAATAAGTGAATGAATAATTGGACTTTTGAACTATTCAATTCTACAGATATTTAACCAGCTGCTGAAAATATATGTTTATTTTTATTATTTTAATATTTATTGAACCATAATAATAAAATTTGTTTCAGGTCACACACAAATTCTTTACAGATAAGTTAAGCTAGTTATTTATTAGCATACTATTTGTGTAAAAATATAGCCCCAAGTGGTTCACATGTTCAAAGTATACCTAAACATCCAGTAACTTTTAATTAATGCCTTGTATACAGTGTATGTTTCATCTAGATATTATTAATTCTTTTAAGATTAGTAGAATTCTAGTCAATCCGAGATGTATTTCTTTTTCAAGAAAGTACTTTTCGACAGTATCACACTGTCCTCTTCAGCTTGGAAGAATGATTTTGGAAAAAGAAATACATCTCGGATTGACATGAATTCTTCTACTAGAATCTCTTTAATTTAATTCTTTTAAATCTTATCTAGTTATTTAGATCTCTGCAAAACATCTGTATCTGGATAAATCTACTACAGTTCATAACAAATAGGACACATTCAGAGGATGAAATTCCTATCAGTTTTAGCCCATCAAAAGCACCACGTGAAATACGTTTATTCTTTCTTTTGTTCAGTGCATTTTCAATGTGATAGGAATTTCAGGAGCTGCTGAGCGGTTCTCCGCGCCTCTTGCGACGAATAAAACTCTTGACCTCATGATGAATGTTTTACGAGTTAAGGGGAAGAACTGCTAAAGGATATTTCCGCTAATTGTCTCATAGGACATTTCCACAAAAGAATTCCTGACAGCTACCAAAGAAGAAGAATCCCTTTCAATCTTGAAAGTGATAGTTGTGATCCGGAATTTAAATCTTCGTCACGTTTTCCTGTCTTACTCTTTTCCTTCATTGCACATTAGGGACGTTTAAGGCTTAATTGGTTATATTAGTAAACTTCTGTAACAACAGAATAGAAAATATGTTTAGCAAAACGTAACAACCAAACAATGCTTTGAGGATGACCTGTAGACATAAGGATTTTTCATTTGGAGCAGTTCTCAACATCTCCCCTCAGATTTATGATTTGATCAGAATATTTATGAATATTTTTCCTACGTGTAAGGCCTTTTCAAGTTTCTGTTACCAATAAACTATTTGGGCTAATCAGTACAGTTCAGTGTCAAGAAGTCTCCACTACAAATAAAAAACTTATTGCCGCATTTTTGGATAAATCAAACTTCAAAAACTTCTCGCTGTAAAAGATATTTTGCAAAACCCTAGATTATTGGTGAGTAACACGAATTGAGTTCATGAAGATATTTTGATTAACATTACATGACGGCTCTGATTCCACATGTACACGTGCACGTAATGTTCATGGAAATTCCGTCCAAAGTGCTAAGAATCCATACGACTGTCAAAGAGTTATTGGACTTAATGAATTCTACCTGTGTCCTGGCATTCCAATTAAACACGGCCCGTATCAAGGTGAGTAACTTGGCCTGTCTCGGTAATTGCTTTTACAAAAGAAACTCCGCTGATTTGTGCAAGAAGTACATCAATGTACAAAATAAAGACACATGCCAATTGAGCAGCACTATCAATCACATTTACAAAGCTGTCTCATTAGTCCTGTAAATAGATCTAATTAAGTCTTTGTAAAAGGCGCTCGCTTTCATGTTGTAAATATGGTAGCCAACCATATGGATGTGATTACTTTTTGACCTCTGATGCAAACTGCCTTTATTAACAGAAATTTGAGCGTTATATTTTCAAAATAAATATAGGTACAATTTGCAGGATCCACTTGTTATACGCAATACGTTACAGCACAATAGATTTTAGGTGGAAGTAGCTAATGTGTATGGAATCAACAGTGCCATGTTGATCTGTAACACCACCGATGGTTCCCTCGGAAACTTGAATCTAATCTGGGATTAAATTGTCCGATCGGGAGAAAAATAATATAACAATCAATGACATTCTTTCTGTAGGCGATCTGATTAACGAGTTCTTAAAAAGTTATCAAAGCAAAGAAATTTGAAGTTTGATTTGGCAAAGTGTATTTTATGGTTCATGCGACACCATTTTACAAAATAAGTACTGAGATTATTAATCTTAGTATCAAATGAGCTTTCAAAACAAAAAAGACCCAATAAAGTCTGTGGTTTCAATTATTCATCTTGAAAATGACTAAATCTTAATGATTCAACATGAATTCACTAAATATGATGCACAGCCCAATCTGAAATTTTTGTAACTGATTCCATTAATCTTGCAGATGTTGGAATCTAAAACTAAAGACTTCATCCGAACCTTGGTATTGAAGCATTACATTAAATTTTAGATGTATAGAGAATGTATAGAAATAAGACAATAACACATTCTAAAGAAGCCATTTCATTATTTGATTGTTTGAATCATGTTCAAGTCAAAAAAAGCTAGAATCAACTACGTCTGTTAATTGCAATATTTCCATCTAACCTAACGCGGGCTGAAAATTCTCTTCTGGTAAACTTAACTTTCACTCTGTGCTTTTATTATTATTATTATTATTATTATTATTATTATTATTATTATTATTATTATTGTTATTGTTATTGTTATTGTTATTATTATTATTGTCTAGCAGTGACTTTTGTTAGCGTAACAACCTGCCCTCTTTCCCGCCAAATAACCAAGCGAAGTCTCCCGTCAATCTATCCTGTTAATCCGGGGACTCACAGCCAGTCTATTCTATTTATCTGTAGCCTTGGTTACCACGGCAGTATAAAGGTCAACCCAGCCATTAAGCAGCCAGTGCTGCCGGGAACACACAATGACGCACATGCATATGTACATACGTTCAGCACTCAATAAAACAGTCTAAGGCAATACCGCTTATTATTTCACCCTTAGACACCATGAAATGATCAGGAGGAAAATATATTATAAGCATGACGCACGCTTCCGTATTGAAATACGTTGCGATGTTCAGCGCGTATTCATAACCCCTAACGCGTGTGTTGTTACATTCTAACGCCACTTCTTTATAATTGGGCTCACAGGCTTAGGCTTTTTTTTTATTTAATTGTTTGGATTACATTACCCGCCGCACTTTGAATTTGGTATTTCAAAAAAAAACCCCACCTCATATGGCAGATGGAAGATATTATGCATGGCAAAATAGGACAGTCTTGGATCCGTCAGAAGTAGATCCGTCAGAAGTAGATCGAGAAAAATATTGATTTTATCTATGTTTATTAACAGTTTGGCTTTTTAGAGACCAAGTTCAATTTTTTTTTTTTTTTCCCCGATCGCCGCACTTTGAAAAACTTTACCATGCAATGTAATCCAAATGATTAAAAAAAATAAGCCTTAACAATACAGCGTTAGGGTTGGTGTGTTAAAGACGGTGCGTTTACGTTAAAGAAAACACGCTGACAATGGGAAAATATGGCGTAAAGGTAACACGGATTAATGACATCTATGCTACACCATAAAAACTAACCCTGCCGGGCAAAACGGTGGTTTGCTCCCGAAGTAAGACAATACGAAGGATCCTATTCCCTCCCGTCGTGCCTGGGGAAGACGTAAGGCTTTAATTATTAGACAGATACTGAGTGTTATCTTTTCTACGTTATATAATTGTATAATAATAACCACGTTAAGCACCAAGTTCTACGTCGCCTTAGCCTTGAACGCGTGCGAAGAATTCTGAATTCACCAGATTCCAGCTCAACGGCAAACGTGACACCACCGAGTTACTTGGCGGTGTTACATTTGCTGCCGAGGTAGAATCTGGCGATTCCTTGTGATGTACTTCATGTACTTTCTTGTACATACACGTACAGAGCGAAGAAAAGCGTGGTGCATAACCTCACAAATATAACAATAACCGAGTGCAAGTTTCCCTTAGACGGGTCAGATTCTTGCCGCCAAGAACTGCATCATGTAAGTCCAGAGGCGATGCTAATTTTCACTGTTGTATTTTATTACGAATAAAGTAAATTAGCGTCTTGGTTTCCGTCTCGTCTGGATTTTGCCATTACTTTGGTACAACTTTCCCTCTGTCTGTCTATCTCGTTCCCTGATAAAGCAAAAGTTGGTGTCCCTGCCATGCAAATGCATTAAAATGCCTCCTTGTATATACTTTGTGTTAAGAGAAAAAGCAATAAGCATGTGCTAAAATCACTTTCAGAACATGCGTAAACCAAAAATTGTGAGTGACGACAGTTAAAGACCGGAAACACTGACTGCAAAAATATACGTAGATCAGCTAAAAAACGGGGTGCCTTAATTAGGGCATGCGCCATAAATACGACCTATACGGAAACTGTTAATGGTACCGTCATTTTTCCAGGATACCTATGATTTTTCCAGGATTTTAAATAAAATTGTCATATTCCAGTACTTTTCCAGGACTGGAAAACCTAGTGTCATTTTTCCAGGTTTTCTAGGAGTGATGGGAACCCTGGGTTATGAATTACAAGAATGGGAACGTAAAACAAGTACTCAATGGCTGTAAAACACAGGCCAAAGTAGAGGGGTGAGGAAGCAATGAAAAGTACTTCCGTCTGTGAGGGCCTACTTTTGCTTTCTTGCTATAAAACCTTTCATTTAGGACCACCTGTCATTTGTGACCAGATATCACAGAATCAAAATAATTTTTATTAAAATGAACCTGTATTTTAAGACCACCTATTATTTACGACCATGAAAATTGATCCCAAAGGGTGGTCGTAAATGACAGGTAATTCGGTAGACAAGCGACCAGAAGGTTGTAATGTCATTACTACCCTTGTCATTACTACCCCAGCTTTTCAAGTACTATTCTCACTGGACTAAGGATTGTTAAGACGAAGTCTCCATTATAAAAGTTGTACAACAGTCTAAATAAAATACATCTTGGACTAAGCCTTGACTATGGCTAAAAATATCTCCTATCTTTAAAAATAGAAAGGCTTGGCCTTTCAACAGACCATCATGTGACGGGAATTTAATAGAATTATTTTAAGGTGATGACTTTAACATTTAAGGTGATGACTTTATTCATAAGATGAATAAATGCCTGATAAGGTCAATGATTTTTCTTTTTTGTTTCACATATTCCTCGTCACTGAATTTTAGGGTCTTTAACGAAAGACAAGGCCTTGTTTGGGTGAACAGACAACCTTTTTGATTTCACAAAATGAAATGAACAGTTGTACCTTCTTTTTCGGAGTAACAACTATTCCATGAACAAGACCGAAACAAGGCGATTTTCATGGTTCAGGCTCCCACTGGTCATGAACCTTTGTGAAATCAAAATTTTGTGACACGAACAATTGGTCACATTTTGACAAACAACTGGTCACATTTTGTTCATCACTTTCGTGAAAGACCCCCCCTCCAACTTGATGGTAACTATTACTGCATGTCAAGTAGGAAAAATAGGTCCAGATGGACCTGAGCTCATTTGGCATTATCAAAAAACTAAGAAAACCTAAGTCAGATGGAATCTCCAATATGTAGTCTATGAAAAACACAAATATGGCTACCAAACTACAAATATATGTGGTATCAATATACTTCTTACAAGAAATAAAGAGGGTAAAAAGGTGCATAAGACTGTCAAATATGAAGTTTGTTCCATCAAATGCCTGTCCAGG
>JBCAUI010212306.1:0-16778 GCA_038406195.1 Haplosyllis anthogorgicola
ACATGCATAATATACATACAGATTAACTCTCCATTATGTCTACTTATCAAATATTACTCTTCAAAGTTTGGATGCATCAATTTTATGGCCAATATTTGTGGATTTAAATTGTAAGTTATTCCCCACGAGCAGATGGTGGCATGCCATAACCGTGCCAAGCCCGGGTTCCACCTAGTAAAACTAAAACACAAGATGTTTACACATTTCTGAAATGAATGGCAAAATTCACATATCACCACGTTCCAAATCAATTCGACAGACATTTCAATTTACTGAATTCATATCAAGATTAACGTAACATTAATCACCATGAAGATTCATTCTTCGTAAGCATTAATAAAATGCAAATAGGGCCAGTATTTAGTTTCCCAGGCATCAACATCAATTTTACTCACATTTACTTTGTAAACTGATTCTCATTGTGCAACTATAACTTTGTAAAAACATGACCAAGTTAACATTGCAAAAGATCAACAATCTGAGTAAATTAACAGAAAAGAAACTGTTTAAATGAGTATTTGTTATTTCTGCCAATGGATTACTTTTGTCCCTTTTGCATCTGCAAATGCATCTGTCATGGTAAGTTAATGCTGGAAATTGACTGCTTTTATTTTTGACGTATTGCTCTTTATTCCTATTGCAATTTCTCCATTAAAATTTCTTGTTAGCACTGGGGTGTGATGCTGATTTTTAGCGACTGATGATTTTTATTTGGTTATAAAGGAGAAAAGAGAAACGCATTGAATAAAATAAACATTTCATTATCCTTTATTTACTCTCACCTGTTTCTGAAGTTTGTACGGTTCGGCATCATACATCACATGTGAAACAATGGATCGCAGAAAAAAATTAATTCCACATTATTTCCACAACAATGGGCTACTTGATTTGTTTTCCACTATTTGAACAGTTGTCATTGGTAAAATGAAACTGTTCAAAATGTTTAATAACTATGTTAATTAAAAATGAAAAGAATAAGGCAAAATGTGGACATTTGGTAGTTGATCGATGCTATGTTGAGATCCCTTAAAACTTTGCAAACGGATAATGTTGCTAGTAAATTTCAACTATAAGCCAACTATATCGAGTTGAAAATGTTGCTGTGTTTCATTTGAAGAAATGAACGGTTATTTGTTGTCAAACTGACTTGCATTTCCTCCTCTGGCACCAGTACAACACATACACAACTTGTGTGGTACCAAATCTAGGTTTCACTACAGGGCAAAATGAAGCTCCCGTTGGGAACAATACAAATTCTTAGCCCACCCATGAACAACTCAAGAAAAAACTTACTTTGAAGCATTGTTGCTAATTTACAACGTAAGGTGGCGCCAATCGACTACTAGGATTTCTGGTTATGAATTTTCATATACAAATTTTTGCGACATCGATCACAAGCAATGTAAAGTGAAAACGTTAAATATGAAATTGCGGTCAAGTTTATGGCATATTCCCAGAGCACGCTCGCCCAACACTTACGCAGAAAAATATAACGAACAAAGGTCGTGACAAAATATTTTGAACTTTACCAAATATGTCTGTAAGATATTATATACCCACTTAATCATGATCAAGTATAGTGAAAGCAATTATTTACCCTTCCCCTCGAAATTTAACGATAATTTGACGCGTTTAAATCTCCAAATACTCCAGAACTCAAGCGACCCCCTAAAGCCCCTCGTGATCATGCTCAAGTAGCCTTTCCATCAGAAATCCCAATATTTGCTGTCTCGAGCTTGGGAGAAAAATCATCAGTGAAGATAATGAAGTCTTATGAATAGCTGGAGAAGCAAAAGACGCCTTGAAAAGAATCTCAAGTGGCTCTGGACAATATTTTTCCTTGGTGCATGGGTGAGACTGCCATGTCAATTGTGCCTCAATTAAAGTTCTTATTCGAAGGTGAAATTTTAATGATCATGTCAGCATGAAAAGCCCCTTCACAACATATTGCGAGAGAAGGATCCAAGAAAAGAAGAAAATGTAAGAAAGTTTCGCAGGGGAAATAATCACAAATGAAGTACATGTAATCAAGCTCTCTCACTTCACCTCAAACACAATGTAACAATGATGGAGGGAGGAACAAAGCAACTAAGTACATCAAGCTAGTATTCGGACTTTTTCCGTTATTTCAAACCAAGGAATAAGAACTTTGGTGTGTTACACTATACAATAGGAAATAGAGACAGGCCATGACAATTCGAATGCAGTCGACGAATTGCATGTAATTGGGAAGAATGCGTATGACTGACCGACATAAAAGTTCTGGAAAAAAAAATTCAACCGCCTCAGATGTTCTCGTTCTCATGCCGTCTTCCTTCCCTCCTAAATCATCCTCTATTCAACCTAGTGAGTGAAATATTTCAAGTGGAATTTATTTTGTCAAGTTCCAATATTAGTCAAAGGGACACGACAGTTTATTCATGGCTTGATGGACATCTTGAAAAACCTGTGGTAACCCCAAGTGCCACTTTATTCACTGACTGACTCAATGCTCGCTACATTAGCTTTAAACAGGGGAATTTTAATTGGCTCCTATTTAATGTGTATTTTTATGGAGTACCTGTGGAAGTTAACAAAGTAACCATAGGGGTTTGTCAGCACTTGGATATGCTTTGATTGATTGATATGGAATAGAACCAAACAGTGACCTTTGTATTGAACTTTATAGTAGATACTTATATGTCAAGAGTGGTAAACATTTGAAGGCAGTGCTAATTAAAATTGCTGGAAACTCCGTCAAAATCACAATGATTTTATGCAACTCTAAAATTTATTAAAGAAATCCATCTGTACAATTCCCTTTGCCTTGCCAAAGAGCATTAAGTCTGAAGGAGATCACTTTTCAAAAGTGACTGCATGATTGCTAGATTAACTTTCAACACTAGAATCTAAATTAGCAGAGCTTTAAAGAACACTTATTGCAAGGACATAGCTTAATACTGATGGGTATCTAAAAGAGGAGAAGACACTTGAAAAATGAATGATAAGTCCTAAAATAAATGTAGAAACTTTTGATTGAACTTTATTATGAACTTATCTAAAGTTTAAAATTAGTAAAAGAATACGCGTGATTCTTTCACAAAATTTAAATTAATGAGTGGCAAAGACAGCATCAAGTTAATTTTGACCACCTTTATGAAGAGCGTTACGTGGTCCCCCCCCCCCCCCATTAAACACACTCGCAAGAAAAAAACTGCTTTGAGTCTAATTTTCCCAAGACCAATGCTATGAATGTTTAATTATTTGATTCAGAGGATGAAACGTCTGTTTATGATTTTTCATTTTGAGAACAATGGATGCTTTTGTTTGAGTAAAAACACGTAATATGGAATTCTGTTGTTGCAAATTGAAGCCAATTTTAGGAGCTGATTCAAAACAATATTCGCTGCAGTATGGCTGTTGTACCCTTATTTCCAACCCTTCCACTCCTCAACACTTTTTACTGAAGTTAAGCAGGAAACTAAACCAGATAAGCTAAAACTAAGATGTCAAATCCCTTTCTGCTATGTCCCTTCCATCTTGCGTCTGAAGTTTAGTAAGAATGTAAATAAGTTAAATTTGAACTGGGTTACTGTTTGTCTGTGGAAATGCAACATGAATTTTTAATGACACAAAATAAACACCTCAACATACTGACAACATACTGAGAGAAAACGTCTCAAAAGTTTGGTGTTATTTATAATCTAAATGTTACCACGACTGGGTCAACTAATGCGTCGATTACAAAGGGAATTTATTTGTTCACCGTCACGTTAAAATCCATTTATGGTGAGAAGGTACGCAATATCACCCGAAATTGTTCATGCAGCTTTGAAGTCCTTGTTTTCACTACAGCTAAGCATTTTATTCACGTGACATGGGATACACTTCTGGTGTGGTCAAGCTTAACATGTTCTGAATAGTGATATCAATAACAAAAATATTATTGCGAAGAGAGACAAAGAGAACTTACCACAAACAGCACCTCAGAATATCAAATACGGTTTGACAGATGAATAAAAATGAGTACTAAATCCCTGGGTCAATGAGGCACATACACGCTAAACCCTCCCCTGCAATAAGTGCGCTTGTCACCATCTAACTCCATTACGGCTGTTGCAATACCTTGACAGAAATATCGCCAAGATTGACGCTCATCATGCAGCTTTCAAAGCAGTACGTTTGGGACCTAATGCGAATTTTCTACAGATATTTCTTTGTCACTTTTGTATAAAATTGAAACCAAAATGTATGTGGCTTTTCCGGACAGTACTGGTTCCTCATTACTAATTTACCGTACAAGAACGCTTCTGTACCGTTAAGGTGTCATACAAAAAAGTACCAGATATACTTCTCACGTTTTAATCTAGTTCCCGAAAAGTATTGCTCGCCTGTCAGTTTTGGAAAATGTCAACATTTCTATCACATGATCACTACAACCAATATACGCATTCCAGATAATGGTACAGAAAATAATGGAGAATTTTGGTGACATACACATTGGATTTCAAATTGTCCAGGTGGAGTTGACAAAGCCATGCGAAGCCAACCCCAGCAATCTAACCAATATTTATACAGCCTTTCTGCCAACAAATGGGTTTTATGTATTAAACGTGAGAAGCATGAAATTCTATCTGTTTTAACTTTGTGCTCAGATTACGTGTGTCAATCTAATGTACAGCAGGTAGACTGTGCACCGAGATGGTTCCATTGTGACCCGCAACCCCAGAATGGTGGACTTACTTTGGTTACAGGATGCAAATGGTCAACAGAGATTTTCTGTTTAAAGACATCTTAAAAAACTAAAATGGTGCAACATAAAGCTGAAATTAAATTCAAGACAAACCTATACAATATTATCGACTTTATGTTTTTACCCAGTCCTTTAAATTTTGTTGAAATGTTGTTTACAATGTTGCATGTTTGGATGGTGGTATGCTATGGGCAGAATCATCTCAACTGTAAAAGCGAGAATACCAGTGGCCCAAGAAAAAGGAATGGACATTAGTCCATAAAAAACACTATCTACACAATAGTATCATCCCAAAGCGCGAGTACGATGAATTCATGAAACATTTTTAAACGACATGGTTTTTGATCAATTCGTTTTTGATAGACAAAATATTAAAAAAAGTTTTATCTCAGAATCTTAATCTCGGTAAACGAAGTACGAACAAACACGCTTCATCCTCAAGCAAACTGGTTTATCCAAGCCTAATCCTCCGTAATCCGAACACTTTTTCTATTGTTTGCCCGAAATAATCTACACAAAGGATGCCGACTGTTTCATCTCTCAATTAAAAGTAATATATTTATATTATTTCTTTTCTATTTCTATTATTTGCCAAAGATTATTCACAAAGGATCGCCTTTGTTTTGAAACCACTTTTGATAATCACATTTCTGTGTAGCAAACGCGTACGGCATTATGCAACGCAAATAAATATCATCTCGGAATGTTTGAATTTTCGCACAACACAAGCACTATGGTATTATTGATACTTTATCGCAAATATAGAAAAAGGCAATCAGATTGTTGAGCGACTAATACAGCTAATAAAGATAACGTATAATAACTGATAAAATATCAATTTATACTTCATAACGCTCGAAGGTCTTTAGTATGGAAAACCTCGTGTATAAGCAAACTGTAAATTCACGCAATGTGTTGAAATCCAACACTAGATTATTTTCTTTGACGACATATACTGCACATTTAAGATCATATTTCAAATTGTTCACAAAGTATCTTGCATGCCGTATATAAAGCCAGGAATGGAAGAAAATGACTCAGAAAAAATAGATTGTAAACGATTGCTAAATTCATGCATTCGTGACACAGTGATGCCATCTCTATGTTAACAGCCCAGGTGGGTCCTACCTTTTTGGGTACCTGAGCATTTCTACAATGTAAGAACCACAACTTTGTGTGTATGAATAAGATACATATCATAATTAGGCATAACTAAAACTGACAAGTAGATTATGTGGTGTAAGCAGTTTCACAGGAAACTTGTTTTCAAAAATGCCATGGTAACTCTGAAGCAAAAATTATCTCTCATTAATCTCTCATTAAAGAATGAGACAAATAAAATAGATGAGCATTTTGCCATTCATTGCCAAAAGTAAATATTAAAAAAACATCCTTTACCTTCACTTTAATTTCTGCAATTCTGCAGTCACTTCAATGCCTAAAAATAGAAGAAAAGATAAAACTGTTCATTGATTTGTTGCTGAGACAAATTGGCAAAATCTGAAGTGTTCTCCGTATGCCGGAAACTTCTCTCATTATGTTTAACAAAATTGCCCCAAAGCATTTTAGTAAATTACCGTTTACATTTACACGCAACTTGGTCGTGGAAACCTTAGCTTAATCAATAAAACAATTTTCTGCTACAAGTTGAGGGCCATTATTATTATATGGAGTCAACAGTATGAAGTAAATGTATGTTTAAACACTTTGTATTTACCTTAGTTCAAGATAAATTATGCGACATAATTGCTTGTGTTGTTCTCAATTGAACAGCATTTTATGGCTTTCATTTTTCCACAGGTCCATATGTTTGAGTTAATACGTTGCAAGATACTAAATGGCTATCAAGGTACAAAACCTAGAAATACAATCTCCGTAACTTAAAGTGAATCTTCACGCCTTTTCTTTCATTTTTCATCAGTTTAATCTAGACTATGAAACGCCTACTCATACAAAATTTAATCGGCAAATTAACTCTACGAAACAAAAAGAACTTCATCAGCCGTCTACATGCAAGTATCAGATTGGATCAGCTCGATCTGATATCAAACTGTAAGTAATGTACGGAAACAAAATTTCTCTTTTAATCAACGTTATTAGATTTTAAGAAGCTGATCTCAAAGTTTCCGTTGCAAGTATTCTAATTTCAAATTAATCATTCCGGGGAATCAGCGGACCTTCGGCGGATGCCAGCTTCAATTTGTTTATCTACCTGATGCGTCGGTATCTGTTTGAAAATGTACCGCAGGAAGTAGATTTCTATCGATAAACAGCCAAAATTTCATAATGCATTCATATCTATTGGTTGGTTCCTCTGATTTCTAAGTTTTCAAGCCTCAAACATTTTCAGTTCCATACCGGCGTCGCAGTGCCTGTGCCAAACTATACCCACTTGATGTGTTGGTGTGCTGAAAACATTTAACTTTGTAGATTAATTAAAATATTTGTTAAAATTTTCCAAACACATTATGGACAATTTTAAATAATCTAAAACTAGAGAATCACAGATTGCAGAGCCGGTGCCCTCCCCCTCCCCTCCCCCCGAATAGAGAAAATGCATTTTCAGCAGATTTGGACTCGGTATGAAAAATTGGTCCAGGACCCTCCCCTCCCTTCACCCAAATTTTCCCCCCATAAGTGACTGAATAGGGAAAATGCATTTTCAGCAGATTTGGACTCGGTGTGAAAAATTGGCTCAGGAACCCCCACCCCACCCCACCCCCAACCCCGAAATCCCAATTCGTTGAATGGAGCCGGTCTTAAAAATGATCACAAAACACCAGAATCATTCATTTTGTCTGCATGAACGTAGTATGGAAGGCGCCTCTGTAACATTTGCATGAAACAGAAACAGACAATGTCACCCTTTTCTACTACACGGCTTACAACTTCATCTCCAGCAACGAAATGACCGAACTTTTCTGTTATTAGAACTGATTGTTGCCCATGTAACTGGCGAATAATAATTTCGGTGGATATTTTTAGATATGTTTCACAGACGGAAACGAGGTGTCCAGATATGGAGCACTGACCCTCATGCCTCCCCCGACTTTTTTCTATAATTATGTGAAATGGCCAGTATTGCATTTTCCCCAGTCCGGGGGGGGGGGGGTGGGGTGCACAAACTTCTCTGCAAAAGTTTCCCTCTACCCAGGTTAATTAATTTACATCTTGTACAAAAACGTTCGGGAAGATTGAGTAGTGCGGCATCATATAACGTGACAAGTCGAAATTGGTTTACTTTACGAAACTTTTAAAACTCTAATTACAGGATAATTAATACTAATGGCCACTTACGAAGTTCCCTATTTGGTGCTGGGGCGCAGACAGGTAATTGACCAATAATGGCTTCATTAACCTACATTAGTATCGTTTTCGTCTACAAGGTTGTTTACATCGTTACTAACGCGAATAACATTTGACACGACACCAGAGTCCCGAAGAGCCAAAAGTGACTGACACTTTAAGCGCTGTCCGAAACGTTTAGCAACAGTTTTGAGAATGCATTAACACAGGACACCTACAAAGCACTAAGATTATGCAGACGACTGTCTGTGGATGTTACCCAATTTACCCCGTGAATCAATAAGCTCCGTGTTTTGCTCGGAGTTGGACTGAATCGGCCGATTACAGGGACAGAAAATAGCGATGTGTAAATGTACGCTGTGTTTGTCATAGCAAGAAATTCCTGTTAAATATCGTTAGATTTGCCGCAAGAATTCAAAACCCAGTGTATCGCCTGATGTTGACTCATATCGTATCAGAACTTTAACAAGGTATCTTATGGGAGATCCCTTGTATAACCTTATGTACACAATTGATACGATTTCTGTGTAGTGAATCTCACCCCTCCTTTTCACTATTTAAAGTAATTTCTCCGGCTATGTCGTGCTAGAAATTTATAAGAAAGTGTTAGGTGTGCAAAAAGAAATCGTGGCCATTACAACTGGAAATGGTGGCTGTACATCGGGCAGTTTATAAAGTTATACACAATGATATCCAGACTTTCTATTGAACAAATATGTGGTTGAATTGACGTTCTAAAACTTTGCCTGGTTCGTTCAATATCAAATCAGTGTTATCTACAGAAGACACTAAAAGAGTATTCACCATAAGTTCTTTGCAACCGAACAAAAGTCCAATACACCCAACTGCGGTGATAGTAAATATTAATAGTTCAAAGAGGCTTTGAATTTGAGTTTGTTAAACATACTTATTCAGATTCTTTGAATGGAAATCATTTTATTCCCGTGGGTGCTGCCAACATATTGAAATCAATAAACAATTAATTGTTTTACATCTGGTTTCTAATTTTAGCGTGGTGTCTCAGGGCAATTCTACTCACACTCATTACTCTATCCTATGTGGATTCCAAACTGAGGTTTGGAGTCCAAATTGAACTTGTACGAAAGGTTCTCATGGGTAAAATAATAAAGGACTGTTTTTCTTGGCTAATTATATATTGATTTCAGTTTAACATAGAATGCACGTAGACCGGTTTAGGCAGTAAAACATTTTAACAAGTCGACATCTTACAAGCACAGAATTACTCTTAACCACCTTGAAGAAGTGTGTGGGATGTATGTTATAGAGGATGAAAACCCTTCAGTTTTCGAACAACATATTGCCAAGCAGTCCTGTTGTGCGCATCAATAGCAAAGAATGGACCTCTTTTGTACGCCAAATTGAAGGGAATCTTGCGAGATGGTTTGCACATTTGCCAGGCGAAGAAATGGTTCAAGTTTGCTGAACTAATTACCAAAAGTGCAAACAATTTAAATATTCTACAGTTGGCAGACACGGATACCTTCTTTTTGAACCCACGTCTTGCGTTCACAATTCACTTTCATTTGCACCAGACGTCTGTCCAGCAATGAAGGTAAGTGGCCACAAGGTCTAGTTTAATTAGTCTTTCCCCATTTCTTTCTGCAAAACCTTTCAAGCAAGCTGACATGTAATAGACCAACAAGACTTGAATTAACACTGATTAGGGAAAGGTCAAAGACTTGTGCTGAATTTCAAGTCACTTCAAAAAAGTTTCGTTTTTGACAAAAAGTAATTGGTTCACTTGTGACAATATTATTAATCACACAGACATTCGTTGTTTTCGAATAATTACATACCACAAATTCCTTAAATTTCATGAATAAGATATGTATACGTTTTTCTAACCACACCGTGTAAATCATTAGCCCCCGAAATTTCGTTTGATTTTACAATAGAACTCTGTGCTATGTTTTTCACTCGAACAAAAACACCTATTGCATAAATTTGTCCAAACATTACATAATTGAAGGACTCGTGCCTTTGCATTTCGTGTCGCCTGTCTACCTGTATTTTTAAGCACAAAATTGCTAGTCCCAGAGCAGTTCCGATGGCCATGGGCATTGCGTGACACGAAACTTTGAAATCTTGCAGACTGCGGTTCTGAACCATTTTGTTAATGGGGAAAATAATGTGACCGCGGGACACAAACTGAAAGGCTTGATGTGGCCAAATCTGTTTGCTTAAGTTGTTCTGCAAGAAAAGGTAACACCGTACATAATCAACTTTTGATTTTGGTCAATTTCGAGTACAAATTTGATAATCAATGTGTGATTACAAACTGATCTCTTATTTGTCAGCCCCTTTCTCCATGGTATCTTTTAAATGTTTATTCGCGTAAAACCACCAACAATACACCGAAATCATATGAAATGTGTACATGAGGGAATTTAAAAAGGGAGCTCCCATGAGGTACCTTCTGATACGATTTTTGTGTACTGCACCTCTGCTATCAGAGTGTTTAATCTAATAAACGAGAATTATCCTGGTGGCTAAAGAGTCTATCGCTGGAAGAGTGAACAAGTTTGAACAGAGTTCACAGCCATACACCATGCCCTGAATTTTCCCACCTGGTTCCCGCTGTAATAGTTGCGCGTTTATTATGGCTTAAGTTTATTTGTTTACTGCGCGTTATCGACTAGCGCACTTCGTATTGGTTTAGTATTGTACATGCGCACTTGTCTACCAGCCATCATGGCGTTCACAGTAAAATAGACTGGATCAGTTTGAAGTTAAATACATCGTTTTATTATTGATCAGCCGACTACTACACCCGGTGTTTTTTTTGAGCTCATGGCCATTTTAGGTTACCCATCAAAGAAGTCTATTGACGCATGCGCGATAGACTAACGATCACTAAGCAGTTGTCATACAAAGAAAGAGGAAATTCCTTTTTTCGGTGCTCCTAAGACTCAATTTCTGGAAGCATACCAAGAGTACGGAATTTGTACTACCACAGAATTGAACTTTGGTATAAAACAACGTTTTGATTCAAATATCCTTTTAGTGCATGAAAACGATATGTGGAAAACACGTTGGGAAATAGTTGTGTGAGACATGGTTGTCTGTCGATTGCTAATCTTTGTGGTACATTGTTTTCCCATTTAGAAAATGGGTTGTTGCCAAAAGCTTCCGAACCTGACGACAACATTGCACTGGCTTCAGACATGTGATAACGACAACAAAATGGAATATATTCCATTAACATTAAAGTGTTATCAACATTTACCTTTAGACACCGGTCATTCTTCAACTGTTTCACGAAGTTTATATCGAATGAAATGCTTCTTAATGATTCTTCATTCCGTGAACAATAGGTCCTTTTGTTCGAGAGTGACACCATGCACTACAGCAAAATAAAATAAAATAAACTTCTGGAGCGTAGACAATCAAGGTTTTTTACACGAGTAAAACTCCATTTCGAAAAACCTCGATTGTTGTGTTATATGTTTATTTTTAAAATCATGGTACAATGCATTCAACAGCATGAAATTGTGATTCTCTGCATCATCCATCCATCTGTTAATTTTTATTTTCCATTTTTAGACAATATTGAAACGATATCATTTTCGTTATCATATGTTAAGCACCCAAATACATTTTGTAACGTTTGTAACCATCTATACCCTCTATAATTGTAAATTATTCCCATTAACAGTTATAAGTTTCCTAATCAAAACATTTCACGCGAATAAATGTAGTTAATTCAGGTTTTTCGCTCGTTCTGTATTCCAATCCCATGATTCGTGGGAAAAATCTATAGTACCCGCTAGCTCAGCACCGTGCTTGGTCAATTATCTTTTTATATATTTCTAAAGAAGTTGCATGCTATTTCTAAGAAGTAATTTCATGCACTTCGTTTCTTCCAGTTTTGCTTTCTTTTGTACAGTAAGTACTCATTAGTGACAGTAAGTACATTTGGGCATTGTCTACAAAATTGTGTGCATGCTACTCACTAGTCAGGTTTATACTTTTGGTTTACTTTCCATTGAATTGTAATGGGAAAGTTAAAGGCAAAACATTACGACGTGAATCATTTCGACCAATCTGCTAAATCTGCTGTGTCCTTTATTGGAACCTACTTTAATAACGATACTCAACTCACTTGAAAACCGTGCTCAAGCCTAGCTGTGTCTACAAATACATGCACGACGAAATCTTCTTAGTTCAGATTGCCATGCCGTGACCTTAACGATGTCGTTTTTACAGCGCAGAACTTGCTTTCTGGCTTGAGTGGTGAGATTATAACCAAAAAGCCTCGCCTGACCTGCCACTGCCCGTATACCTTCCATTACTCAGTCCCTGTCACTTTCCTCTGGAAATTCCTGTTTCCTGCTAAAATACTGTCTGATTGCAGGATAATTTTTCAGACTGCAATTATGGAAAAGGTCAGACTGGATGCGTATTTACTGTAATTGGTTCTAAGTGACTGCCGCTGATTGTGCTGTTTAATGAGCAGAAAAACGTCATGTACACAACCAAAGTTTCTTCAGGAGCACTAATAAGGTGCTGACCCCTTTCATAGAGAACAAATACACTTAAATTATAAAATGCAACGTAAAATTGCCGAAACAGTACAACTTTCCCATATCCATATGCATCTTTTACACTTCTGATTTGAAATTACAGGATAATGCCATACATATGACGCACACGCACACCTACACGCACACACACACACACTCACACACACTGTGTATTCCTAAGAGTGCACGAAAACTTCTAAATACTTCCAAAAGTAAATAAGTTTATACTCATCTCGTAAAATGTGTTCCGAGATGCAACGAAAATTACGGTTCGTGGCAATTACAACACGTCTAGAACCTTTTTGCGAAACTAGATTAAAGTTTCCAAACTCTCTTCTCCATTGAGTCCCATTACACTGCCTAAATCTTCTTATGGACATTTTAAAACTTTTTAGTGTCATCGCGCGACTCAAAGTGGCTACTCGGCTTATTATGACACACAATGTAAACATGAAAACGCTGGCTTTAAAGACAGGTAGTGAGCTTAATGGTGCAGTGGTTGGAACAATTAGAAAAATACGGGTCCTAGCACGAAAGGACTTAACCCACATGCAGCTTTCATTCAAACTTCCAGCATAACCGTTAGAAGCATTTGTTCAAAATTGACAACTAATTCACTTTAAATACCATTACAACAAACTGTTCTAAGATTTATAATGCAATAAACACGTATTACAGAACCCTATTATTGTAACAAAACATTCCACCTGTATGCCAATGTCCCTCGACATATGTTAATGATTTAAGTATTTATGGTCATTTTACTTAGTTTAGTTACACGAATAACTAAAGGCATTTCGAAATGCGTCGAGTACTTGACGCTGCGGATTATGGTTTGAATACAAGCTTAACAGTTCTTTCTTCCCTGAATCTTTCCGTCTTTCTGTAATAAAAGCTTTGTGTACTACAGTTTGTATTAATTTAATTTGATTTATACCGAGGTTAGTACCGTCTGTGAAAAACTTTCATACAAACTGAGTTCCAGATAATTTTTCATCTGCATCAGTATCTGTAATTTCAGATTTATTTTAATGTAATTTCAGATTTATTTAAAAAGTTGTTTGGCGCCCAGCTGAATTATAAACTTCAAATCCTAATGCACAAGTCCTCGAGTTAAATCTAAAATTACTCAAATTCTATTAGAGAAATGTTTCGAATTATAAAAGTTCATGCGAAGTCTAAATGTAACTGAAATGAGTCTTTGGAATTCGGATGTGATGATAAGTAGAGGTTCGTGACTCTATTATATTGTGCGATGCCTTTTATGAAGAGCTGCTGAAAAACCTGATGCAGACAGAATGTGTTACTGATTGCATCTGATAAAGAAGGTAAAAAGCGAGGGATGTGGGGAAAACGCAAGAGATAGCGATGAAACGACAGGAAACTTAGACGCAGATACTTAGACTTTGAAATAACTTGGTCACCTATCCATAAATACGCTTAAATACCATGGATACTCAGTGCTAAGACATTTTCATGTGGTACTACTTTCAGCAAATTCAAAACGACAAATTTTAATAAAAAAGTTATTCTACATAGGTCTACATTTATGTAATCAAAGGAAAACCCTTGAAGCGTATTGATGTCGTGTAACAATTTGCATCTTTCAATAAATGTAAAATCGCAATTTTTTAAAATAAATTTCTCTCATAGAATAGTAAGGGGGACACACGTCCCAGTGCAACGAGTTTATGTTTTGAATTCAATATGGCAAATGATTTTAATATCTATAGATCCTACAGACTGCAATTCGATTCCATTAGATCGTTCAACTTTTGACAATTTTGTGTATGTCAGGGTCATGACGTGAGTAGCCTTGTGTTTTGTTATTCATTCCATTCTTTGGTCAAAGTGGAGAAAGTTTCTGGAAAAGGAAATGACTCTGAATGGCAATACGACTACACCTCCAACACAATTCTATTAATGGAGTTCTTCACTGATCTTATTATAGCTGCCTATTTTGACCGTTTCTCCACAAATACACCTTACCACAAAAGAGGAGTATAAATCTGATATGTTTTGCAAACATCACATCCCACAGTTGCCACAGTCACGTCAAAGAAGCGAACTTTAACGACCAGCGTGAAAGGCAATCTTCATACATCAATTCCAGAAGCAACCCACTCAGTGGAACCACAATCATATCGGTAAAGAATGTTACTACACAGATATTGTCACGTATTTATGTTCACAAAATGTTCAAGAGATGAAAATCTCTACTTCTTTGAAAGCAATAGATTTTCACTCTGTGCTTAGTTGTGTCATCGGAACAGCGTGAAATTTTGTTCCCCAACAATTAGTCACTTTACTGAATTGGTGGCGATGGTCAGTAAAATTCTTTTGTTCAAAAATTAATGTCACTTTCTTGAGCTGATGGGGACTTTCAGGTGTGATTGGCAAATTAAAATTGCAAAATATCTTCCAGACAAAACGTGGGCAGGTATTTAAAACGACAGGGATAACTGAAACCTTGAGCTTGTTACTTAAAGGTAATAAAATAGAGCTGTATGCGAGATGAAGAACACGTTACCCACGATTTGTGGGTGGATGAAAGTACATTTGAGGGATGTACAAGTGTTTTGATTAGTGATACGACTATGAGAACCTGGCGTTATGTGCCGCTGCTGTTAAAGATGTGGCCAGAATTTAGTTGTACAACGTTTACAACCAAGTATCTCAAAAACGAATTGTAAATCCTAAGCTGTTGGCAGTTGCTTTTGCTCTCTTTAATATGTATTTTAATTACACAAGGATTGATAGTTTAACATCTTTGGATTGCTAAAGTAATAGTCTGAGACCCAATTCAAAATGTCTGTTACATTTGAGCCATTTCCTGCAGTTTTCACCTGCTTCAGGCTTATGTACTAATACATAGCAGCTGCATGTCTGCTGTTTTTAGGATTTAATGAAGCTTTTAAAGGGAGAAATGTGTTACACATAATATAGCATATTAGGTCTTAAATACTCTGGAGAATTTCATACTTTTCCTCAACAAAAGAATCTCATTCAGGGTCCCAAATATCTAAACATCCCGTTTAAAAAGCGAGGTCTAGTTTTAGAACATTGACAAGAATGACTCACTGAATTCGGTCCAGAGAAATCGTATTTTTTTCTTTGCCATCAGGTACTGCCACAGTTGTGGGGCGGCTGAAAATTCCTCTACTTTCCAAAATGGAGATTCATTTCGGATATGTAAATGCAATAAAATTAAAGATTAAGACCAGGATGGTTTGAGTCGAAGAACACCAGCGAACGAAGTTCACCCGGCCGCCATGGCGATCTAAGATTGGTTTGGGCAACCTCAGTTTAAACGAATACTGGTCTTGCAAGGCAACCCAACTTTTATCTTGACAAAATTTATGTTCATATTTGTTCAGGCAACTGATTTTCAGATCAGCTGTCTCTGCCGCCTTATTGAAAAATTTCCCTATTTCCTGCACTGAGTACACATCCCACCAATTATACAAATACAACGTAATTTTTCAGCTTTAAAACCCAGTTCTACAATGTATTGACAAATTTGCATTCCCCATTAAAACTATTTTCTCATAATGTTCTAAAATAAACAGAAATGATGTCAGTGGAGATACGACCTCAATACATTGCGTGTCTAGCGAGCTGCACCTTCAACCGAACAAGGGCAGAACATCATATCACAGTTAATTGAAAACCCAACACTTCAGACACCTGCCAATAACTACGTTCTGTATCACCAGTCAACGCAAATCCTTTCATTTCAATACTGAATATGAAGCGATCGCAGCAACTGACTATAATCCTGTCCGGTAGGGTACGAACTGTGTGTTATGTAATTTGAATTCAAACTCTTTATCTGTATTCTATCTTACAGTAACTTTGACAAACATGTAAACCAAAATGTGGTATTGTATTTTCCTTTAGTACTAGCTAGCATCTTAATTTAAATGTCAATATTGTTCAGTTGATTTCATTTACAAACAGGTCATTCCATGTCATTTCACAGTATAGCGCAGATATCTTAAACAAACATCATTAACCCATATGCGAACCATTCTATCATATCTGAAGGCCTCTAGATCATGCAGCCATCTTTAGATTGACTTTTAATTCACTCTTGATCCACATGTGGTTTGTTTACTCGCTGATGTTCATGTTGGATTTGACATTGATTGACATATTGCAATTAACTATTGCACTTTCAACAAAAGCTGATTGTG
>JBCAUI010212417.1:0-16777 GCA_038406195.1 Haplosyllis anthogorgicola
ATTGTCACCAAAATGCAAAGTAATTGTTTCCTTTTATCTTTGTCCTTTATGATGTTGTCATTACAATGTCATTGCTGGTAGTGGATTAGAAATAGTTGCAGTGTGCATGAAAGTGTGAAACATTCGGGAATCTGAATTAAATAGATTAGTCTGTACTCCGATCTTGTTGCTTGCAATACTGTAAGAAATGCAGGAAAGTAACTTATACCAAAGCAAGCCTCTCCTTTGAAAATGACTAGAGTTCTGATGCAACCTTGAAGATTCCACTATTATGAATTAATTATAAAGTAATATACAACTGCACAATATTTTATTTGAATGTTGAAACAAGTTCTTATTTCACACCACAGCACACATCATGATTACAACTGCAATTACTTTTTATTGCTATGAAGGTGTGTTCCCATTAATCTGTTGTACAACGAGATGTGTTATCAACAGTGAGAGATGTCTTCCATATAAGAGGAAATATCTGTATTACCCGCCTATTACTGTGTAATCCCATGTCAATCAAACATGAAAAATGCATTTACAAGCACCCTCATATCAGCGAACAGATGAGAAGAGAGTCCTAGTAGCTCAGTAGGAAAGTGTTTACAGAACTGGAGCACTGCTCATGATACCTTGTACAAGTCTCACAATGAGCCTGAGTTAAATAACATTACATTGTGCGAAAACCAACATTGAATATAGTTTCGTATTCCAATTTGACAATTTACATGTAGTGGAAATTTAACATTTCAAGTAATCCTTGTTGTCCACATGTACTGCACAAGCAGCCATTGTAGCTAACCATATGTTGACCTATGTTTTGTCGTTATATATTTGTACGTTTGTCTTATTTCATTGAGGATACAAAAAGTTTATGCATTTTTTCATACGAAATTGCTCCTTTATTTAGAACATGATTTGTTTGAATAATACATGAGGAGGGTAATTTGTAAATCTTTCAATGTAAATTTCTTGTTGTAATATGAGACTTGTCGTTTATAAAATAACAAAGAATTCACAAGTAAAAATGCTTTTCGCATCGATAATGTGTTTGTTTTGAAGATTTCGAAGTTCAAATGCACTAGACCATAATAGACTGAAAAAAGCTTTCTATCCATTACTGTACTCATCCTAGTGTTTTCCACTCATGTACTGGGATCAGTAAGTGCAAATTAGCTTTCATGGAAAGATGAATCAATAGCTATCGGGATAAGATTGCTTAAATTACGTTTAATAAGTACCTTACACACATGCAGATTGCCAATGTTTGGACAACAATATGTCCTCTGTATCTCCTTTTCAAACTCCTCTCTGTTCCCATTTTGAAAAGAGTAAAAAGCATCCTCTTTTCATTAATAGTAATTTAGCAATGAGGTTTAAAATTCAGTTTAACTTGTCAATTGCTACATTAAAAGCTTTATTTCAAAAGTGGATTGCACCCTAAGTACTAAAGTGAAAAATTTAATATATTGCTTTTGATTTCCTCTATTTTTCATCATAGGACGCAGTCAAGTGTCCATCGAGCTTAAATATTTAGCATTCTGTCAACAAAGAGCAGACGAACATGAATCACATTGGTGTAAAATCTATGTGGAGTTCCCATCAAAAAGTAATGGAGCAGACAACACATTGTAAGTTATTATCCCACAGCTTTCTTGTTTCGCATTGACTCACTTAAAATTCTCCTCGCGGTTTTACTTAGTTTTAGTGTTGAACCGATGTTACCAAAAATAGGGGTTAAGGTTTATGAATTTGACAACAACAGTGGTAATGTAATTATAACTTTTTTAAAATACAGTTTTTCTTCGTTCTATAATTTCTGTTCGAACTTGTTCATCTCACATTACTATCCTTTTAATCAGAAGCGACAAACATAATTATTACACATTTCAACCTGTAATCCCTACAGCGGATACATTAAAATTATGTTACGTAAACATCAGATAAATAATACATCAAACGTTTCAACTAGAACAAGTTTGAAAAGCTTGAAAGAATGCGTATTTTCCCAATCAAATCTACCAATCAGAACCAAGCTTAAAGAATGTCATGATATCAAAATACCATGAAACACCATGAAAATTATATTGTTTTTATTTAGATTATTTAATTTTTTTTCTGTTGACCGGTAAAGGACTAGAATTTTTCCAGTCAAGTTCACGAGTTTAACTTGGCAGAAACCACATCGAGTTAAAACTAAATCTGTCAATATGCAGTGGTCATTAAAATTAAGCCTTTTCCGGCGCAGGAAACTATGGAAAGGCTAAGCTGCAACCTGTCAGTAGAAACCAGCCTGTCACATTTACACTTCACGGTCAAGGACAAAGAACCATCCATTTCACCCAGATTGAAGAGATTCCTACTATCTAGTCTCACTATTGTTAACTTTATCGTCTGCTTTCGCTAGAAAGCATTTTGTGTCTTCTTTTGAAGACTAGAATTTCGAGTGAGATTTAATGCAGAATAGTCTACCTAATTTTACTGTCCAGACGTGTAATTAATTTTAAGTGTGGATAATTTACGTATATATATGCATAATATTTCGTATATATATGCATAATATAGAATTAAATAGTGCAACGAGTTCTTCAAATATGTTTCAGAAACTCTCTCAGGATTATATTTAATCATCTCTGAAGTATGGGTATTGAGGTTGAGATGGAATCCTGCTGGAATCAGAGTTCCACTTGTTAGCATGACAATAGCTCATTGTACCACGGTATTTAGCTCATTTGGACTGTTACTTGGCATGTAACACTGTCATTCAGTATCTAAATAGGACAGGGAAATGTGCAGCGCTTTCTCATTCTGTCACCCTCAAACATTCCACGAATATGTGTTTCCATTTAAAACAAATGAAGAATAAATAGAATTGAATCATCCCAAAAAATCCTTCATCCAGTGTTTCAGTGAGTATTTGAGTATTTATCATCAACCAATGAACTTGAATCGCTACGTTTCAAGAGTTTTGGTGATGGTTCTCTGGACGGATAATAAGACGTGACTGAACATCTTGTGACAAGATTCCGTTTAATCGCCGCATTATCGCCCATTACAGTGCATGTTCTTCCACGGAAGGTCATCACAGGAATTCGTGTTAGGTCATGTTAGGCTCACAGGTCTCAAGATTGAATGTGCAGTCACAGTTCTTCAAAATTACCGAGCCTTTTTGCCTTGTGTCATCTAATACTTCTCAAAATAATCTGGAAAGTGTTACCAGCATATTAGTTACTATTAAACAGTTATAACATGTAAATTAGTTGCTATTAGATAGGTATAAAGTCATACTTCACTAACACTTAACACTTGAAAACAGTCTAACGTTACTTTGATCCAATTTCTTTACGTATCTTCTTACGTTATATTAATCTGATAATCAAGAATATGGCAATAACTCAAACCCAGACAATCGTAATGTAAAACAAAAGTTTTCAAAATTGCTATTGTTACAGAAACTTTAGGTTCTTTTGAGACATTGTACTGTACATATCTTGTTACGTCATCGACTGCAGATGAAATTACATCTAATTGTTAGTGTATTGTATCTGCTATTTGATGTGGTATTTATAATGAACTAATTATCTAAAATGATGCTTCAATTTATCAGTGTATTCGTACTACTCAATAATAGTCTAATTTAATTGACATATTTCACATTTTCAGAAAAGTACCAGTTATCCTAAAAGCTTTTCTTTCGCACCAACACACTGACGCCTTTATGAAAACTGAATAAAAATGCAAGCAAAGACCTTGTTTCAAAGGCTCTGGCTTTCCTGACTCTGACCAGGACATGGAAAGACTAGTCGTCAGCTTACAATCAGTGCCAATTCAACACTTTTCTTATCCTGAAGGTGAAAAGGTGTGCAATTATCTTTCTTAAACTAGGACGACCACTGACCCTTGAATTCGTCGAAGTCGATGAGATTGGTTCACACAAAATCCATGTTTGTTCCTTTGGACCTGATAATGAATGATCTTTGTAAAAGGACAAAGTCACACAACTAACCCAGTTTCCGAATGTTAGCATGTCACAAGCAATGGTGACACTACATTGCAGTTCTGTACAAACTAACCACTATAAATGCAACTACAGTCTGATGTCGATTCTTGGCAGATGGTAGGAGGATGTAGTATGGATTTTATGCAAAGCGTTTTATGTGTTCAGTTCATTAAGCGAGGTAACAAATTTACTGACTGAATTACAAAGAAATGAATTGTTCATGGAGTAAATTAATGATCGTGGCTACAAAATATGCACAATCAATCGTGACTGAAGATTTTGTGCCATGAAGAGTTTTAATTTATTACGATTTACAAAGACAAGACGATATGAGATCAAGGAAGTGAGACTATGTACGGCCGGCCTATTTTGATAAAGCCTGGTTCAGCTTGGATCGATAGTTTGCTGCCAAAGGGCATTTCATCCTGTCTCATTTCCTTGTTCTGGCTCTAAACACACTCTGATATTATCCCGACAGCGGTGTCATGTCATTCGGAGCTAATGTACTGTGGTTAGGACCACCCCAGGTCTGAATACGATTTATATCATGCACTACGGTACTATTTGGTATCTTACCTTCTGCATTAAATCAAATAGTGTGTGTCGCCTATACTTCTATTACAACGCCTTTAAAACACTGTCTACCCGTGCGGGCATTTGTATTTTCCTTAGTCAGAGAGAACCAGATTAAGCTCACGTAAAAATAAAAACTTTAGGTCGGGCAAATGTTCTTGGAGTTGACAAAAACAACACAGCTTTAAAAAATGAAATTTACAATGCACTCAGAGATTTTACACAATCTTTTGGAGAAGGAAGTTTGTGTAATTAAATGTGTGTTATCAGGTTTGCAAATGCATATTTGATATGGACCAGCGCAGTTTATATTATGCCCATATCCTAATAGTGGCAAGAAAATTGCCCATTAATGAGAGATTACCACTTCCATCGAAAAGCCATTGCAGGTCAAAAGTACAGCCACTTTATCATCCGCAGACACTGACAGCACTAAGTCAAAAGCATTCATTTCTGGCCTAGGAAACCATTACTAAATACTGTGCTCGACCCTACTGTTTCACGGGGGTCATCTGGACATGGGACGCAGCTGCCTAATACATTATTGCTTTTTGATACATCTCGCTTAGATGCACTTTCATCAATCGCCTGTCGACATCTTTAATAAGGTGTATGTAGCGATGTGCAGACCCGCTTAAACTGGGAGCTGTAAGTTTCATCCAGTTGAGTAGTTCTCGCTTTGGACATAGCAAGCGCACTGAATGACCGTTTATTTCTATTTGATAAAAGGTAACAAACACTAGTTTTCACATGAAAAAAGAACAACAGAACATACAATAGAAAGTACCAAAGATAAGGAAACAAGACGTTTGAACTTCCTTAACTTCCATATTTCAAGAGCCGATATAATCTGTCTGTCTTTCTGTTCCTTGTACAGATAACCATCGAAAACATAATCAAACAGTCTGTGTGGCTGCATTAGAGATGACAAATTATTCAAAAAGATGGAGGACATTTACTTTTGCCTTTTCTCAAAGAACCTTCCGTAAAGATACAAATGTTTAAGTTCCCAGCTTGCTTTTGTTAAAAACATTGAACTCAAATTAAGACCTCTTGAAATTGTATAAAGTATGACATCTTGATAGTTCACCAAAACAAATACATATCATCTGCAGACAACTTTTTCTACGCAAAATACTACATTACAAATATCAGCGTTTTGGATCAATACTGTATTACCTTGGGATATGCTATCACTTTTGTATCATGTCAACTTCAATGAGTGATTCGTGCTCTCTATTACATCATAAAGACAAAGATCAATACTGACATTTTGACCCGTAAAATATTGAACAGAACCAGTCTTCTGTCATGTCAGTGCTCGTGAGAATAACATTTTAACGAAATTATCTGACTATGGGATCCTTTTGGTAACAGCTCTTCTCTCTGAAATTTTGTCAAGTAAGCGATCTGTCACTCTGAATATTACAGAAATTATCTGATTATATCACAATTTTCCACAGTGGTACCTTGCATAAACATCAATTGAATTGATTCACTATATTGTTCACCATGAAAGTGAAAGCATTTTTTTTATCTGGTCTCTGCAATGGCATACAATTGCACGAGCTACAAATGATCTGTACCATGATTGATAATTAGTAATATCTTCCGCAATGACAATAAATAAAATAAACAAATCCGCAATAAAACCTGCACTGATTTGTAGATTTGTAGTGAAAGCCATAAGAAAACGTGTAGTATCAGGAATGAGGGAATTAGAAGTGACCGCTTGCTCCCTTGCATGCAACAATCTCAACACAAAATTGGCAGAGAAATTGAGAAAGCGGGACCTGAGAGGAAATCCTAAACTAAATTAAGAAGATAGTTACCCAGACAATGTTATTGGAAGAACCAGAAAACTTTGGGTAAACTCAATTTCTCTTTATCCCCAGAAGACTCTGGATGTCAGTGTACGAAAACAATATTTGAGCAGTCTATATAAATGTCGGTCATAGCCGAAAATTTATTGATTCTCATTGATTTGTTAGTGTTTGGTATGTCGAAAACAAAGCAAACCCCTCTTTTGAAATGGGTTCGTATCGATCCTTGAATAAAATATAGAAAATAGAGTGATATATTAGCGGAGACACACAGAAATGGAGGTTAGAGAGACAAGGTAGATCAGTCCAGTTTCAAAAGAGAAGCTTGTTATATTAGTTGCTTGTCTGTTCTTGCAGAATACAGCAAATTTCATATTCGTGAGTTAGTATCAGGACGTTTCATCGGTCAAAGACATCATTGACCAGTGGTAGCAGTCAAGTCTTCGATGTCCACACGATAACAAACGGTCACACTTGTCGTTAGCAATTTGTTTGAAGGTTATTTATTCTGGAAGGAATGTAACTCTCTGTAGGTTCCTGCAGATGGGAGGTCTAAGCACTTATCCAACCTCTGTAGTTCAGATTTCTGTAGCAAGCAATAACGTTAGATGGTGTCATAAAATATAAAAGTTCATAGACAGTGGAACAACTTTAGGGTGCCAATAAAATACATTCAACATTCATGCAGACAAGGAGACAAGGATACATGAAGTGTTTTGCAGGTGATTAACTCTCTAAATGCGACTAAATATATGCATTTATTTCGAGTGTTACGAGATCATCAACCTCCATTATTTGTTTAATTAATTTTTGGGAACATCAATTTAAGATTATTACGATTAATTTCCCTTTTCTAGTTCATCAAAAGTACTCCGTTCTCTGTTCGTTTTAAGGCTTGTTTGTAGTTTAGTAGCGACCATTCATTTTGCAGTAAATGATATGATAATTGATGTTATCTACACAGATTAGTATGTGTGAGAATGCAAAACTAATTCTAAAATCAAAAGTTCGGTCCACAAATATCAAATCAAAATTGTATATTTCGGTTTCGGTCTACCACGACATTAAGATTGAAATCTCAGCAGCTTGATTAGTATATTTTTTATTCATTTGTGGAAAAAAACAACTACAGCATTCACTGTAAGCATGCTATTTAACCTGCCAATAGTTCCCGAAAAGGATTTAGTCAATAAAATCTTGAGATTTTTGTGTGCACATAACAGATGGTACGAGGGTAACATTGCAGTTTATTGTTTACCATGTCAATATTTGACTGTGCACATCAATGGTTAAAGTTTCTGTTTGACTGTGGATATTTAAGATGGAACTTTGATCTATTTGACTTGACTTGTCCATCTCTCTATGATATGCCAGGAATAACGATAATACATACTATTAAACAGAAATGTAAAATATAACTTATTACGTTATCTTATAATTTTGTAGGTGTTTCATTTTCTGAAGATTTACTCCTCGTGAATGTTCAAAAATTTAATGATTCCATTATTTCGCACAATGCCACTAGTTGAACTAAATATGAATATCAAAACAGGAATCATTTTAAAAACAAAACTGTTTATAAAGGCTATTGTCTCAGTGTTGAATTGCGGCGCATTATAGTTCAATTTTGAAGAATTCAGTTTATGACGGACTGAAAGTTTCATTTCCTTTCTTTTGCTTGAGTGCATATATAACAAGTCTTTGCAATTAAGGAGAAACGGGAATTAATGATGTTTGTCTCCTGTTCTACTTAATGGATATTTTCTTCCGAGTTGAAGCTCAAGCACCGTGGGTTTAATACCACAAGTGTTTCCATTAGATACATAATACAAGACCAAGATAGACAATCGAGGGAAGGCAACTAAATAGCAGGGCCGAGACGATTCGACGTCGCTTTGTGAGTAATGTAAATGCAATTATCTTTTCCCAATTAAGCAGTATTTCTCGCTTTTATCAAACTTACGTTTCTGGGTGGTAATTCCCATTCGAATTTGATGCAAAGACAGCGAAAGATTTGTCATCCAAATTGGGAATATGAAGAACTCGTGCTCTGCTGGTGTTTTCATCCGTAGAACAATACAGATTCCCATTGGTCTCAATCATTTTGTATTCTGTAAAATCTCTTCCACTGCACCAGTCTGATGTATCAAATCTTTCACAGTATTCCGCTGCAGAATATACTCACTTATAAGAAAGTACAAGCTTCAAAAATATCACACATTGTTCCAATATACAAGAAATTGCAAGCTGCTCACAATAAAGATACTCAGTACAAATGGGTTATTAGGTAAAGCACGTTGTACCTGGCTCAGATTCATTCCGGCCGAGATTGACTCCTCGTGTTTCAGTCAGGACTCAAACACGTGCCACATATTTGAGTCCTGACTGAAACATGATCGGTGCATGTTTCATCCCAGGGCTCAATTATTCCCCCAGGATGAAATACAATCCCTAATTGCAGTTTTAAACTTCAATTAGATACAGTCAACCACATCAAAGGCCTAGTTTGCACAAAAATTCCTGGTCATACAAACATAAATAAACTTGGCCCCCAAGAATTTGCTTTGATTTTGAATAACTCATACTACTCATCTTTCCAAAAACCTAATATATAGTCAACAATGTATATTATATTCATTATTTCAATGATGGACAGTTCAGATGATTCAACTCTGCCAGAATCTACCTCCAAAAGCTTCAAAGTTTGACAATAAATCTGAAAAATACATCATTTAGTCAATTATGTCAGTACTACAAGAATTATCTTACTTAGGATGAAACTTGTTGGGTTTATCCACCATTTGTGATCACAAAAATTTACAAACATTCATTCAGATCTAGAATTCTCAACTTCAAGTATGATGAGACCAGGCAAAAGCTGTTCAGGAACCACATAGATTCAATGAAAAATGGTAAGTTCTTGGTCATACAATTTTGTTATATTTTCTTCATTATATTTTCATCTTCATATGCCCAAGAATGTGCATTTTAACTGTATGCCTAAGAATTATTTGTTATGCCATGAATTATTTTGCAGTCAAATGGATTCCATGCATCCCTGAAGAATCTGATCAATGGAAACTCATCAGAGAATGTCATGAAGGCACAGGCAATTCTATTGAAGCTAGATCTATGAGTGGGCACTTTGGCAGATATAAAACATATAGCCTACTAACCAGCAAAGTCTTCTTTCCTGACATAAAGACAAAAGTGAGTTCCTTCATTGACAGCTGTGAATCCTGCCAATGTGTGAAAGCTGGTAACAAGTATGATAAAGGTGGTGACAAACTCAAATCCATCCCAGTTCCTGGGTCTTTAAAAAGTACTCCTGTGTTGTGCAGTTGAATCTCTCTATTTCCCCATTGGCTTGTGGATGATATGCTGAGGTAGTATTGTGTTTAATTTTTGTCATGTCATAGAAAGGTTCCATTACACTGCTGACAAATTCTCTTCCCTGATCTGAAATGTGAATTCTGGCTGCTCCATGATGACATATGCACTCATACATAAACTGGGCCACACCATCAGCAAATTTACCTTTCAGGGGCTTGGATTCAACCCATTTACTCTTGTAGTCTATGCAGGTGACTAGAGTGTTGTAGCCCTCTTTAGTAACAGGTAGATGGATCACTAAGTCAATACCAAGTTGCCTCCAAACTTCATGGGGAATTTAGTCACAGAGTTGGGCAAGAACCAGACTGGGCCCAAAAACTTGACAACATCCTGTTTGCCTACAGGGTCAGAAAACAAGCTTCAACTAGGTCTAGCCCCTTCCAAATGATGTATGAACAAGAGCCTATCTTCCCCTGGGAAATGGAGCAAGACCTTGAAGCCCTTGATGAAACAAGATCAGATCAGGAAATTCCTCTTGAAGAAACCATTGAAAGGATGATTGAGCTTTGTGAAAAGGTTCTAGTAGTTGCAGGTGATAATATTAGGAAGGCCCAGAAGCACCAGGCAAAGAACTATAATGCTAAACATGCTAGAAATGCATTTGAAGAAGGGTCCAAGGCATGGAGAAAAAATCCACTTTCCAGCACTAAAATGAAGCAGCTCAAAAAGGGTCCAAAATGGATAGATCCTTATACAGTCGTCAGAAGATATGATGCTGGTAATTACATCCTCCAGGACAGGCATGGAAAAGTCAACAAAAAAGCCTACCCTCCATGACACTTGAAGAGGTATATAGCTAGAAATCCTAAACTAATTCTGACTGCAAGTGATTCTGAGTATGCTTCTGAATCAGAGGATGATGGAGAATCTCCAATTGGTACAAAGAGTCCAGTTTCCAGTGATGCAGATACTGTCTTATACACTGACACACAAGATGACTTGAAAATTCTTGGGCATACAGATGGTGAAAATGTGCAACCTCTTGGTCATACAAAAATGGAGATTCATGGTCATACAATGGAGGCTGCTGAAATTTTGGCTCAATTGGCTGATGGTGGATTTGTGCCTAACAGTGATAGTGATGATAGTGACACTTCTCCTATATTGATCAGCAGCAGTGATGAGAATCCTATTTCCATAAGCAGTGGTGACAATTTAGATGACAACCCACCTGTCTTTGAGGATCAAACTCTGCAAGAAATAGACATAGACATTATAGTCAGTGGTGTTTCTCCTCCAAAACCAATTTATTTTAGACCACTTAGTGCATACCAGTGAAGAAGCATGGCTACTAGCTTTGGGATCCATATTGGAAGGGGTGGGCTTTCACAAGCTAAAAACTTGAAGTACAAAGGGGAAGGAAATGTTTGTTCAGATAAGTATGTTGATGTGAGCATTAGTGGAGATGGTAATTGCTTCCCTAGGTCCATCAGTCATTTACTTGTAGGGGATCAGAATAAGCATGACATAGTCAGATCAAAAATTTGTGAATACATACAAGATCCAGGAAATTGGTTGAACCTGAAAACATACATTGGGGACAACTATACTAGTGGCAAAGATTATATACAAAAAACAGAAATGTTCAGGGATGGTAAATGGGGAACTGAAGTTGAAATATTTGCTTGTGCTCAACTTGGGGGAGAAGATGTAGTTGTGTACACTCTAAGCACATGGTAACAGTACCCAGCAAGTGGTAGCAGTGGTAACAAATTCTTGGGCATACAATTTTGTGGGCATACATGTTCATGTATTGATTTTCACAGTTTTTCTTGCAATTAGCACCATTTGTAATTTGTATTTTGCACATTTAATGCCATTTGTATTTACTTGCAATTCACACATATTGTATTTCACACTTCTCACTTCACACTTAATAAACAAAATATTTGAATTTGAATTTTTAACAGTTTTATTTATTTATGTGATTTGAATTAGGGTATAGTTTTTTTCGTATTTTTTTTATTATCAATTTAAATCAAAGTACAATGATTGTTAATTATTCATAAATTATTTCTGGAAGCAGTGTCTTTTCACAGCATACGCTTACCTATCAAGACATTTGGTCCTAGTTTTCTGATACTTTGTGATTTTTGTTTAAGTTAAGTTGAAAATTTAACATAGAACTGATGAAAACTGTGGAGAGTCAGATCCTTTGTTTCGGTGCTCCTTTTCCGTATGATTTTGGAGACCACTCCACAATTTAAACCTCACAGCACAGACGTGACATGCTTCTGGTAACTCATCCATATGTGCAACACTGTGTTGTTTTAACAACTTTTTAGAACCAAACATTTTGTCACAAATTGGACACAAAAATACAACCGAGTCTGTGTGCTTTTTATAATGATGCCAGCACTCTGGTTTAGATTTGTAAACCTTTTCACATCTCCAGAATGCACACTTGTACTCAGCTTTATCTTCATGTACAGTTTGATGTAGTGTAAACTCAGATTTGTATGCAAATCCTTTTCCACACTTTAAGCACACAAACTCCAGTGTTTGGTGTATTTTTTGTGCTTCTTTGGAGAGTTTTTACTCGCAAATGACTTACCACAACTCCAATCTCTGCACAAGAATTTATAATTATTATGATCTTCTGCAATGTGTGTGTGTTTTTCTTTTGTGTTATGAATGATTTTGAACACAGTGTGCACTTTTTATTGGACTTCCTTTTCTTTCTTCTCCTGATTTTATACCATTTTTCTTTGATAACTTGGTTTCTTCTTCTTTTTCCATTTCTTTTTTGGTTCTTTATCCTGTTTTTCAGCAGATGTAGGGTCATGTATGGGGCAGGGGGTCAGGAAGCACTTCTTGGTCATCCATTCCTTGTTCATTTGGTGATGTTTTTTTCTCTGGGGTGTACACTAGTTCAGACTTTACATTTCTCAAATTGTACTGCATAGAACCACATTGATGAGGAGCTTTGGGAGGTCTTTGAAATTCATCTGCATCAGGTGTACAATCAGGGTCATCCTGATCATCATTTTTCCCCCTTCTCCTCCTAGGCTGGGGTGGATTTTGGAGGAGTGGTGGTGGCTTGGATTTTGCTTGTTTAGTATGATGAAAAACTCCCTGCCCTAAGTACATGAAAACAATATTGCAATCACGGGGATCGCATTCAGCAGGGACTCCCCTGTGTGAGTAGTACATCTCAGTTTTGCACACAATAGCTGTTTGGATGTTAAACATTCTCTGAAGAATATATAGTGTTAATTCATCTCTGCAATGGGCTGGTTCTGCCATCCAGTCTAAATACTGATTAAGTGACAATCCTTTTTTATCTAAGTACTCCTTAGCATGTTCTTTAATTTTTTCTGGTTGATGATGACAGTATTCAACAAATCTTGATCTAACTTTGGACTCTTGTATGATGGATTTTGGACCATAGTGTCCAAAGATGTGGAACAACAAATCATTGTACTCCACAGTCCACTCACACTGAAATAAAAAGTAATTAATTTAATTTCATGCAACATGCTTTTCATGGTGGTGGTAAAATGGATAGAAATATAGAAATTTTTGGTCATACAAAATAAATACTCACCACATTCAGAGATAAATTGAATTGTTGGAGACAAAAGTTTGCTTGTTGAATACAAAGAGTTTCCCTTTCGGGGAGTTTAAACAGATTATCATTGTAGTCTTTAAGTGGATTAAGAGATGCATTCAACACCATGGTTTTGCATCTGGCACAAAAGATATGTAGGTCAGGGAGAGTGCACAATGGGCAGAGTACTTACATTTGCAATGGTGAAAAGGACTGTATGACCAAGAAGTGCCTGATATTGTATGCCCAAGAAATTTCGCAGGTTGCATGACTTGCCATAGAGAACAATGGAAAGTTAAAGTTTGAATTCTATTTTTAGCTTGCTTAATTGTAGTTGAAACTTCATTTCCAGTGTGTATTTTATCCCAGGAGATCAATCTGAGCCCAGGACAGGTTACACGCCATGCGTGTTTGAGTCTGACTCAAACACGAGGAGTCAATCTCGTCCAGGGGTCAATTTGAGACTGTTACAACGTTATTAATTATGGACAGTGAAATAAGTCCTTTGCACCTGGGGCAACCTATGTATGTGTGTTCAGCCCTGGTGGATGATCAACATTAAGTGAACACAACAATGAGTGTAACGTATGAGAAACAAATATTATTTGTTGTTCGACTCCTTTGTATTCATTGGATTCAATAAATACATGGTTTCTTACAATAATTTATTTTCATTGCAGATATCTAATTATCGAAAGTAAAGACACCGATTTGCTTACCATTCTGTTACATAAATTAAACATAAAATTCAACCTTGTACTTTTCTGCGGTATTTTATCCATTTAGCCCTCCATCTGCTGATGTCGTGCAACTATATTTTGTTTTATTCTCATTCGTTTAATTGACTACTCTTCGTTTCGGGATTTGACTTGATAATTTCTGTTTTTGGAATGTATATGTCATATCTATCAAAGAAGAAAATTGATCATTCCCAGGAGTTTAATTGCATTAATTATTTCCTGAAGACTTCTGTAATAACACAAGTTTCGCTGCAGTTTCCACTGGGAATTTTGTCTCTAGAGATAGAGGCAAGTTAGTACGTATGTAATGAAACTCTTTACGTTTTTCAATAATAGTCCTTTAAATGTTATTTAAAAAACATTTTATAGTGTGCGCTAGAATAACAAAAACACCAGAGTTAGATTGCCATTAACCCTTACATTCACTGCCTGCAAGGCTAAAATGTTCAACATTTTAGTTCCTAATGGATTTAATTTTTGTTAGATATTGGAGCGAGGTTTTACGCAAAATAGCTGTCTTTAAAATCCATAGATATTAATTTCCTTGTGCATTAATTTAAAAAATACTTCCTCTTTACATGCAAAATAGTTTTGAAACATTATATATCAACACTTTTTGAGGAATGTAATTACATCAACCCAATTATGATGGCATTTTGTTCCTAATTAAGTACATTATAAAGTAGAATATTAAATTTAATGTTAGGATTGTGAACTGTCGGGACCATTCTCTCAATATTTGGTTAATAAAATGGATAAAGGATGCAAGGCTCCAGTTTTAAATACATGTTGAATTCCATTTTTCTGAATCTGTATTCCGATAACGCATGCGCATTGCCAAATACACCCTGATATGTACGAAATATCCCAAATGTACCTTAATGATGTACTAGTTTGTTTCTCTTCCAAATGTTCCATCAATTGCTTTCCTATCCCATATCGAAACGTACTACAAGCCATTACGTAATCATAACGCTCTAAGCTTATGAAAACGGTTTCTTGAGTTGCAGAAAAAACAAGACGAGTGGCTTTAGTAATTTCCTTTCACAATTGCTCGTAATAGAATAATTCCCTGGTAACCAATGGAGCTATTTCCTTCACCAATTAGGATAAAACTAACCTATTACTCGGTGTGTAATTGCAGACAACATTCGCAGTTCTTCTCATTTTGCCATCTCTTTATTTCTAACATTGAATACAAGCATTCTTGCACACCAAGAGTCTGATTTAAAGCGTCAAAAAACTTCAGGGCTAAATTACTACAAAAGTACAAATAATAAATATGTCCATTCGCTATTCTGTGTAGTCTACTGGTCATCGATGCATTTTTGCCACTCAACAGCCTTTGCCCTGTCATTTGAAAATATTACAATAAAATAAAAGCACGATTGACGGACTGGAAAGCAAAGAGAATAGTTTTGAGGGGTTTCAACCGCATTCCTTGTTCAAACACTGAAAGCAACCATGTGTACTAGAGACATTTTGCCAATTTATAAAAGAATTTACAGAATATTCTCTGCATCGTGTTCCAAATCCAATAATAAGCGACTGTAACTGTTTCTGAGCTTTATTTTCTGTACAATATTAACTTCAAGTACTGGTATTAATTGAATTATTCACTAATGTGAATCTGTAAAGAAAATGTAAGTTGCACAAATATAAATGTAAATTACAGCTCTTAAAATTTGAAGTAATTGATTCAAAATATGTTGCGGTTTTTTCAGATTTATCCATGTGGCAAATTTACACTTTTTATTTATGGCGTCGGATTGTTGTAAACTTAAGAAACTGCCTTCATAATGATGGAGAATGAAGTATTACACATTATATATGATGGTATATTTATGATTCAATGCATAAAATGCCACATAAATGCTCTCAAGTATTTGCTCAATATGAATGAATAAAGTATATGTTTACTCCGGAAACAAAGCAGTGATACATGCCAGGTGAAGCAAATGATATTGAAGATATTTGCAATGGTAATTTCATACCATTTTTTGCACCTGTAGATAATGCATATACGTTATATCTGTAGGAATCACGCACTAACTGTCAACCTGAAAATCCATTCATTTGAAGCTTGGAAATGTTTTCAATGTACAGAATATCGAAAACGAACAAGTGACAATTCAGGAAAAACTATTGTCAAACGTCTATTGCAGAAAAGTTTACTTACTACATTATATAAAAACATTGAAATGCGCTAGATTTCTTTCGAAAATCAGCTGAAGTTGGTTTACAAAACGTGGCATTTGACTACGAAAGATTTTGTGATCTTAATCATAGATCTAATTCACCACAAGAGAGTAAGGAATGAAGAATATCAAGTACACAGGGAATACATTTACATACAAAGGACCTTTAATGTCTGGATAAAGCCATACCAATGCACCTACACAGGTCCAGTTTGTGTAATTGAATGCTTGTACTGTCTGACTTGGGTGACATTTCTGTTATTTAGTCTAATACTTACACATCTTAGCATCCAATATATTTGGCCCCAGCGTAGCTAGGGGCCTACTTGATCAAACAATTTAAGATTCAAACGCTTTTTTTTTCGTTAGGGCCCCCCAACCCCCCCTCCCAACCAAATTGATTTCAGGTCAAAAAAAAGTTTAGCAAATTATTGCAGGCACTTCCTGTTTGGCATCTGCTGACCTAGGTGAACAAGAATGGACAATGGGCCAAAGATAGCTCTAAAATG
>JBCAUI010212528.1:1692-16773 GCA_038406195.1 Haplosyllis anthogorgicola
AGTTTGTGTCATAAAGAAGCGGAAAAACAGGGAAAAGCACCGAGTTACATAACTTGGTTCAATTATGTATTACTGGACATTAGACAATTAGCCGGGAATATTGTCGTCCCGCTCTTATGTACTCAGAATAGCAGTTTCATTGTGTTTTATTTGATAGATTAAATATACATTATGGATAAATATATTTTGTTTTAGTCTGAGCTTGAAGGACGAAATCCTATTCAATTGTATTTTGCAGATTTACATAAACAGAGTCTTGTGTAGAAATGGAGAGAATTTTTCGAGTGGTGTAATTTTTGTAATGTGGTTTTTTTAGCAAAGATTACTTAAGAAGTCAGAGAAGAAGATTTCAAAGACGTCAGAAGAAAGCTATTGTATAAATAAGAATTAAAAAAATAACTTGAACTATTTTCGCTTAAAGCTTAGGACATGACCAATGCAGGGAAACATTTATTTGCAGTTTAAGTTGCCTATTATCCCTCAATGGTAAGTCAAATGTATTTAGACAAAAATACTAGAACAGAGGCAGGACGATTCTCCCATATTGACTTGAATTCCTCCATCTCTATCAGATAAGGCAAGATGATAAATATCAAACAATAACATTATTTCATCTAATAATACCAACCAAGGAGGATTTATTATTTCTGCTGCCAGGCGCTTTTGCGAGGAAAATGTCATAAACGTAACAAGTTATGACCATATTAGTGCCAATAATGTCGTTTTGTAACATTACGCTTCTAATATTCCTCAGCCTCCATAAACACAGTGCCATTATTGGTTTTATGTTAAATCCATACCGTCAAAATAGGTGCAATTATGTATTTGTTACAGTATATCATTCCAAATGACAAAAATAGAATGGATTAGATAGGAAGGACTATTTCGTCTTTTTCTTATCCAGGCTCCAAAGACTGATTTGTGTTCTTATCCATTGCTTTCATACGTTGAAGAATATACCATTTAAATTTACTAAAATACCATAGATCTAGGCCTAGTGGGAAGAGGACAATCGCATTTTCACTACAGTTGGTTGAAATTTGAGCCATCGTCTCCTGGCATAAAATATAAAGCATTTAAATATATTTTTACCGTTGGTAAGACTACATATAACATAACTTGAAACGCAAACCTTTACCAAAGAGACTTGATAAGTATTTACGACCATTGGCTTTACTCACCAATGTCTGTAAAAGAAGATGTGGGGTTGGTCTAGCAGAGATGACGAAAACTTATAATCCAATTACTAAAATTACCATCGTCAGTGGTTAATTGTAAACAAAGAGGACATTCCATGTTTTTAGTCATTTCTGCATGGAGCAAACATTTGAAAATTGGAATCCCTATTTGCCTGCTCCCAACTTTTTTATACAACGGAAATGAAAGTCAAAACCCAGTTCGACCAAATACTCACTCTGTAGGCACAGACAAACATGTGTGGCTGACATTTCTGAAATTAGAAACTGGTTTTTATTGTGTTTTGGGAAATGACTTAGTCCCACACTACTTATGTACAGGATTGATTTGACTTTTTTTTACTGTTGTCTATATTTGACTCCCATTAGCAATGCGCTGTATGTGCACCTCATGTCTGTGAAACCTGAAACAAAGCTTTTATTTTGCTTGTTTTTGTTTGTTTTTGTTTAAGTTAGTTAGAGGCAACAACTTGTGAGCCCCGTAACGTTGTGGTTAGCACATAGAGCTGCTGCACAAGCGATCTGGGTTTGATTCACAGAGGTGGTAGAGACATTGTACAGTGTCTCAGTAAATCACACCCTCGCCAAACCAGGGTGTAAAATTGGTACCAGCCTTATATAGGAAGACATTTTGCAATACCCTATTGGGGATGTTTAGCTGCTACCCAATCTGATAACTATGAGCTTATGGCTTGCTTGAGGGATAGCTCACACCAATGTCTTCAGGAATGTCATGCAAAATTATGACCTTAAAACCGTTGTATTTAACTTGAAACAAAGAGTAATTTGATACATATCATTCATTGGATACAGTATCATTCTTGTATGATTATTCGGACATTTAAAGTAATTTGTTACGTACATCCAGACAATTAAATGAAATCAAATCCCATCGTCCTGCTGTTGAGACCTTTACCACGGCGAAAATAATATTCTGCGGTTTTCATTGAAGTACGAAAAGACTTATTCCTGGTCGGTTGAAATTTAATTTCACTTGTCTGGACACAGGAGTTACAATAACGTGTTGGACTGTCTAATATAAAGTAAAATTCTCTCATCTCTTGTTGAGAAATGGTTGTATTGATAATTCAATGGGTAAGAAACTTTCACTGTATTGTCGTGACAGCCTATGTTGAAATGTACATAGCGAGAATGTATTCATACACATTTTCAATATTTTATTATATTCACCTGTCCCCAGGTGCACATGGCAGAACACTAATGAACGGCAGAAAACTATTGTCATTTCCTTTTCGTTAACAGAAGAAAAATATGTAATTGTTGCTTACGGAAGTAATTAGAAACTTATTTTATAAAGCAGTCAGGTACACTTTATTATTCTGAATGTATTTCTGGATGCTTTCTTGAATATAATATTGTGTATTATCTTTTCTTTAACACCTTTGTTGAGTTGGTAATTATAAGACGTGGTATGAATGCTTCCCAGTGTGTTTGCAAATAGTCACGAAAGAAAGTACACAAATGATTAGACTTTGACATTTAAATAATCTTTACCCAAAATTTTGACTAGGTTACATTTGACCATTGTGCATCATGGAAACAAAGCACACCAGAGAATTTACAATTTATAATTTTCATTAAGGTTTTGTTTAGGCCAAGAGCATTGTCTGTAAATTGGTTTGTGTAACCCACGGCCACAGAAAGAATGAAATGTTTCATACTATGGTTTCTTGAAACAGTTTCTGGCTTCCTGATTGGCTATGAATGCAGTGCCTAATTAACATAATTTATGTTAATGATTTATGTTAATGAGGTTTCGGAGGAGATCCTCATTGGCTGAAAATTAAATGAACACCACCACATGGCAGGGCTGGAATGGTGACCGTCAAAAGGACTTGTTCCACCTAGTACTGTTTAAAAAAGAAATATGCGCAAGAAAATACTTAGCACTGAAGAAAAGTTCCATGGAATTTTGACTGAACTACAAATCTAGAACTAAATTGGATTGATAGCAATCAATAGACTTATTAACTGATGTTTGATCTCATTAGAGGGACACGTGACTGTGCACGTGACCTGATGAATCAAATGGCTGTTTTACGCTGTTAGTTGGATTAATCAGTGAAAAATTACGACAGAGTATTTGGCTCTGGACAATGTATGGGGTATTCATGGTGGCACTGTGACATTTCAACGAGACATTGTGAAAGTATCAAACCAAACCCAATAGTTTGATTGGTTTTAGTCAACATTTGAAAATGCAAAAGTGAGTGATACTTTGCACTTACCCGGTAACTTCGAGAAACTTCCCCACAAAATAACCACACAAGAAGAAATTCCAACAAATTAGAATTGACATTATCTGGTAGCATGGATGTGTCTTTGGACTGATAGTGTCAACTTACTGTAGATTAGATAATTTGAGTAACAGCAGAAGTGAAATAGGATTCCTCTTAAAGCATCTCAAATTTAAAACCTAGAGGAAATTAAAGATTTAGAAGCTTTTAAGCTGTTTCAAATTAAACTGTCATCAGTCTTTTCTTACGGAAGATTTTTAAATGCCATTTCTTTACAGTTGTCTGTATGTTTTAAAGCATTGAACATTACAAATTCAAAGAAGAAAAAAAAGAAAAAAACGCACACTTCATTAACTATACCCTTTTAATCAATTGCAAATTTTTGTGAATCTATTGAGCAAGTTCCCACGAATTTCCCCATTTTTTAAAACATTAAGTAGAGATATAAAACAGTAAAACACGTATCTTGTTCAGTAATGAAAGACTGCAATCTGTCTCAAAATGTTAAGATATGTGTCTCCGACAATGGATAATCACTTAACTTATTTAGAATGTGTGATTTTATATCAAAAATTGATTCGATCCGTAAGTGAAATTTTGACTTCGTTCTTTGAGTCCTTTGCTCGATATGGTGTTAGACCCATGCATAAAAAATTATGAGACTTGTAATATTAAAAGAAAGTTTTGAAGAAACTTTTCTTGTACGTTTCATTCAATCGCAATCTGTATACTGTTTATTGCATTAATTAGTGCAGCTGGCGAAGCGTTAAACTAACGTTACATCATCACTCGGCACTTGATCAGTATCAGCTTCACTGATAATTACTCTGCTGTACGACCAGCCAGCGCCTTCAACTTTATGAATCTCACCTGGCGACACAACAGTTTAGGAGCAAGGGGAAAGGAAAGTAAAACTCAAATTTAAAGAGCGATGGGGTGACTGGATTGATTATAATTGAATGGTAAAATATTAAATGTCAGTCTAACTACTCTTCATAGCAATTGCATCTCGTAGTAATATCTTTGTCGTTGTATTCTGTTGCATAGTTGAGTAGAAAACCAACAATGTTCTTAATATCAATGGAAATAGTTGAAATGCTGTTACGGTACAGAATTTCCAAGATATTAGACAGTGACGGAAAATCGAGCTCAATTTAAATAAGAAGAAATTAATTAAATAAGACTTGTTTATGTCCACAGAAAATATAAATGTCAGATTTATCCGAAATAACAGTTGTTTCGTATTTGAGCCAATCAAGCGAATGAGTTTGTTACCAATCAATTGGCTGACCTAGTCAAACAAATGCGCAAGAAATTGATGATTTTTGCCAACATTATCTTTGGAACATGTGGCAAGATAACGTTTCTGTCTTCTGTCCACTGAAGCGTTAGACCTTTAGATAACACAAAGACCACACAGTGAAGTTCACCTCAGATTTATTTTAGCCATGAAGCTGTACAGTGGGAATAATTCAAGTAGATAGGACATTCATGCATGTGCACTTTTAGACATAAAAAAAGATCGGGTCATATTCAGGCAAGATCAGTAAATTTCATCGACGTATTTGCGGATCCGGAGTTTCCAGATTTTCGGGGACGGGGCGCGGAAAATAAAATGGCAGAAAACCCAGGGCCTGGCCCCTATTATTCTCCACAAGGCCGATAAGTCTTTTATTTCGAGAATGTTATGAATTTACGCCTTTATTTTTCGACTGAAACAGATTGCATGGCTATCTATCGAAAAATTAAATCTAAAACTAATTTTGACATCCAAATATAGATGGGAAAGGAAAAATTTGTTGTGCAAATTCCCACATCTGGTTCCACAGTTGTATAAATTTTACATGTCACTGAAATCGAAAAAAGGACCGTACAGACATTGCACACTGCTTCTCCTTGCAATGGGAACATTCACGAATTTGTTATCAGATATTCTTTTACTTCTTTTTACTCAACCGCAAAAAGGCCTGTGACTGGCACTTGAAATGAAGCAGAAACCCATTGATAAACTTTAAAAGTATGGGGATGATTACCGGCCACAGACATCTGTGAAATCTGAAGCTGAACTTTAGTTGAATAAATATCCCTAATCCTGATAACAGATAGAGCGGGATCAGTTCAGGAACTTCCATTTTCCGATAAAATTTGCAGCTGGCAGATTTTTTACTTTATGTCACATGCATCTGAGATCGTACAGTTTTCTGGGAATGCATCTGGTCGCCGCATCCTGCCATCAGTCCAGTCATCCAGTTAATATGTAAAAGATAATCAAATATTTACGTTTTGCTTCCTGTCTGTCATCCTGTGGTAGTATCTTGTTGATGTTCTCAGGTATACCTTAGAAATAGTGTACCAAGAGCCTTTTGACGAAAATCAAGGCTAAGTTCCCTACTTTTGCTAAGCAGCAGAATGCACTATTTATTTTGAATAATGGGATATCAACATTAAAACTAATCATTTAAATAGTGTGCTAATTTCTACATTCTGCGCACATCTCTACTGTCGATGTTAATTAAGTTAGTTAGCCCAAGTCAGACATTCGTTAAAACGTCGAGACTGCCAGTTTTTCGAAAACAGACCTAAATGACTACACAGATAAATTATACTTTGTATTTGGGCCAAGATATAAATTCAGATTGCAATGATGTGAATGACATGACGATTTGCATTTATTTGTGTTTCTACTTGCAAGTCAGCAAAAAAGCATAAAGGAACATGGTTTTGAATTAATTGTGCACAAAGAAATCATTTGACATGTTTGTTCACTTCAATAAAAAATATTTACCTTCATCTGCAAAGAAAAGGTGATTTTAATTGTTAAATTTTCTGGGTTAATATATTCATACCTGCATTCAATTTCGACTTTGCTCCAACCTCCAGATCGTAGAAAGGCCTCAAGGAAAAATGCTCCGACCCTCAAAACAGGTGATTACGAAAAAGGAAAGGTTATTGATTTTAATTTAAAAAGCTTGATAGAGTTTGACAGTTTCAGGTATGTACTTAAGCACCCACTTCAGGGTCTCTGTATTATTTATTAATATTTTGATCGTATCACGTTCAGATAGACATTTTGCTGGAAACTGACTTGCAATATAACAAAGACAATATATTTGTCAATTACATAAGCGTTTTAAGTATACTCTCATTATTTAAGAAATAGTCAAAACTAATTTATGACTTTCATTTTTGCATTGCATTCCACCAGCCAGTTCAAACGAGGGATAATGTCCCTTCTTCCGATGGAAATAACATATTAATTCAATCACTGCCTTATCATTAGGAACCCTTATGGCAGGCTACATTAGGCATGATCACCTAAGGTCTCTGTACATTTTACTTTTGAGTCAAATTATTATTGACACTGACCAAATTAAGGGTTTCACATAGAAATATTGGATTTTATTGATTGGAATGAGAAAAGGCAGCCAGACTAAGTTATGAGATTAGTACAGCCATAAATGACCCAGAAACTGTCTAAAAACTCCATTTATGAAAAGTGAAATGAAGCCTGAAGATTTATTGTTTAATAATGTACCATTTCTATCTGAGTTTAATACAGTTCTCTCTATTTTCACACTGAGAAGAACATAAACTATGGAGTAACACAAGCATAATTCTGTGTAATGCAAGTAAAAATGAATCAAATTTATTTGCATACATGATACAATATAAATTTTTATTAATTTGCAGAAATCCCTGAATTATCACAAATCTTTCCCTTAAGCACTGTATGTATATAAGCCAGGACATGTTCCTTTGTTTGCCCTTGAATCTTATAAAACACTGTAAAGTATCTACAAGGGCTTTTATGGGACCCTGCTAATTTGCTTAGAACAGTTTTGATGCCGGTGTGAATGAAACAACCGAATTTTTTCATCTCTTTACAGCTTTTGCGATTGAAAGTGGAATAGCGTTTTGCGTTTAAAGTATACTGCATGCGTTGTATATGCGAACACACTGAACAATGGGTGTCAACGTAATTCAATCAAACGTACCGGAGAATCTCGAAATATAGCCCTGGGATTAGACTTACCCTTTTTGGTCAAATAATATTGGCACCAAATTTTAACCCATGGGCTTATAGTTGAGACTATGGGCTTTTAGATGAGACCACAACTTTTATTTCGCAGGCGCCTTCTTCAGGTGGCATACTATTCTAAAATGGATCTATATGTTTTATGTGTTAAGAATCATCTAAATGTGTTAAGGGCATTTTAGATGCCACTAGAAATCGAAAAATCATTTACTCATACATGTCAAGTTCTGTATATCTTTGGTTCTTTCTATCAAAAGACCAGAAGTGAATCTGCGACCTTGGAATTAATATTTGTAGCCCATGGGCTAATATTGAGTCAATTTCTCATTATTTAGCCCATGCGCCTATAGTTGGATGGACTATAAATTGAGATTCTCTAGTAATCCAAATTTTAGAGAGAGAGAGAGAGAGAGAGAATCTGTGATACTGTTTTTCATATGACTAGCTCAAAGTAGAAATTATGGCCCTAAACATGGACCAGTGATCATAGTATTTAAATGTTACCTAAATATAATCATGAATTGAGAACCCATTTAAAATGAAGTTTCTAGCGTAAACCATTCAGAATTTACAGTTGGACACAGACGCACGCAAACACACAGATGAAAAACAACGCAACTTTCCCACGTACGCGTACAGTACTCATTTAAAAAGACAAGTTGTCTTAATGCAGCACAAATTGACATCACCTTATAAAGACCGCAAAGGGTTAACAACTACTCACGTCCGTCTGTCTATGTCGGATTTGGAGTGGTTCTATGAGAGTGTGTGTTTAGTTGACAAGTGTACTGCTTCCTACTATCGTCCTTGTGTCGGATTTGAGAACAGCTTTAATTGGCACGTTTTCCGTTGTCATGTTGAAAGCATCGTTTAACCCTTTACTGGTCATAAGCATGCTAGAGCATGTCAGTGACTTTGGTGCCTTTAATCAGCCATATCTCCGTAAATATACATCAGACCAGCATTAAAGTGGTATTTTTGGAAGCAGAGCAATTTTACACCTTTTTGACTAAAAATTTGTGGCCTTTCAGAAGGCTCAGAGGTGCACTAACACCTCTGAGCCACTTCTAAAAGCAATTTCGGAAAAATTAATAAAGAAAAATCTTTTTTTATGAGCAGAAGCCCATGCACCAAAGCTCATTTGTTTTGAAGACAAGTGCCTATGTCACAAATCTGCATTGGCTAGAAAGTCAAGTATTGATACTAGGCTGTGCATGGTCTTGACGAAAATGACCATATCTTGTGCATTTTCAGAAAATATGATGACTGGGGGCCTCACAAAAGAGGCTCGCATGACTGGGTAGTTGATCCAATCAATACCCTTTATCAACAGTGGGAAGAAGCAATGGCCAAGGACTGAAATCCATTGAAAGTATCAAGTTCGTAACTGTGGGCTTGGGATACAATTAATGATGAAAAATCTTTTCAACTGAAAAAATCCACCGATTTTGCCAAACCTCTGACCAGTAAAGGGTTAAGGTACTTCTTTTAGTCCATAGTGTCAATTCAAACTTCAAAGTTTGACAACGAACAGTGTACATGTGAGACACCCTTCTGCCCGTACACACTACAAAAATGTAACGTCCCAATCTCTTGATCTGGTATCTACTACCCCTATCTTACTTCGGCTTCCATATAACACTATTTAACGAAATTCCTGTTTGACACCTATCTTTCAAGCTGAATTTCTGTCCAAGTTCACTCCCAAACAGAAAAAAGTTCAAATCTTTCAAATTTATATTTCTGATTCTGAAGCCATTTAGGCCTTGGACGCACTGAAATTTATTTGTTTTTGAAAACGAGTATCTAATATTCAACATCGAACGAGCATCCAACATGTACATCTTTAAATAGGGTGTTTTTATTTGACGATCTTCTTGGTAATAGGAAACTCATTTGTACATGTATTAATTAAAGTCGTATGAGGTAGAACCTGTTTTGAGCGACACCAAATTTTTCCAATTCAACAGTGTCATGAAAGGCAGGATGGCGCTCAAAGCAGGTGCATTTAAACTGGTCTAAACCATGTTGCTTCTGTGGAAAAAGTGTCATAATAGACAAAGTGTCGCCCAAAACAGGTGTCGTTCAAAACAGGTTCTACTGTAATAAAAAAGATAGGCATAAAAGCATGGCTATGGTACCGCCGAGCCAGGTACATTTTCATGCATTGAAGAACACAATACAGTAAACGCTTAAATGCCAGGCTCCCTGGTCTCTTTGAATTAAGACAAATCGGCAGCAAGGTGTCCAAAAAAAGATAAAATCTCATCACAAACATCCAATATGGTGTGTTGGATAGACTGGCTTGTGGGTGTGGTTTAAGTATTGACCTGTTCTATCAGTGTCGTGCTAGATCACCTGTTCGCCAACAGTCGAGTCTGATACCTTCGTGAAAAGCTTGTGACTGCAAACTTTTGATATCACTTCAGCTGAAAGACTGCATCTCACCAAGATGACACGCCATTTGTGCCACATCATATCTGTCTGACCAATACGCATTTGCCTTAGTGAAACAACCACACAGACGTTTACGTACTTTGATACAAATAAACATAATCTGATGAGGAACGCCAACACCGACTTACAATTTAAAAAAAATACGTACATGTAAAGTGTGTGTATCAGAGTTGTAATTTGTAATGTCGTATTAATTTTGCTAAAACCTATTAATAGAAACGTTTGCAATTGAAATACTTCACCACCTTTACTAGTGACCTTGTTTCGACATGCAAGTTAGTCCATTGCATACGATTTTCACACTTTTGACCTCGTTCTTTGCAAACCAATAGGTGCTAGGGATCACGCGTTGAACTTGAACAAAAGAATTGCGTTCGATCATGCACCGAGCTTAATCCCAAAGATTAATTCAGCAAAAAATATACATGTATGTATTGCATTGTATGGATAAATTCTCAGACCCAAAAATTAAGTAATAAAGCCAATATGTGCATGGCTTGAATGACATTTACTTTCCGAACATAATGCAAATTATTGACTCTAATAGGAATAACACGGACCCTCTGTTGTTTAAAACTGCATGCTGGCATATTGATGCTACTCGTTTTGTCGAGGAATGAGTCCTGTTCGATTCGTGGCCTTCACAAAAACAAGCCAATAAATGTCCGGCAACTCGGTATAAATCATATTAATTTTAACAGATTCCGTGCGGAAAGGGTTTTCCGCACGGCTAATAAACGAGTAGGAGTTTTAAAGCTATGTCAAATTTACACCTTTCAAAACCACGTCTGTACAAACATGCCGTGGACGACTGGTAAGCAATGGTTTAAAAAAAATGACGCGAACAAGACTACCACAACATTAATTACATTTGTTAACATGCGTAAATGACTACTTCCACCACGAGAATCCCATTTAATAATGTACATACCTACAACTATTAAGTAGTCACTTTTTGAGATCACCACCACATTATTGTCTGCAAAACGTTAACATAAACAGTACAGAAAAAATCAGTTCGATTTGAAATTAACATAATTAACACTTTGAATTTCACTTACAATGCCGTGTTAACTTCTCACTTGATAATTTATTCTGCTTATTGCAGGCATCTACATTAAACTTGAAAGTTTAACATTTTACAACGGTTATAAGCAACCCACACATTAATGGAGTTTTCAAGGAAATCCGTTCAAGGTTATCGAGACTACACATTTCTTTTAAATTCAAGAAAATATTTAAAGGAAACAAATCAAGGCTACTTTCACAGATGTCATTAAGCGCCGACCACCGACCAAACGGTCGGCAACTTTTAGGACTTTGGTCAGCAACTTTATCAGAAACAAGTACTGTAAATTACCGATTTGACGCGCACACACGTGACACTTATTTTTCGCACTGCGCTATATTTCAGATCAGGCAAATTGTATTCGGAAAACTTGTTAATGATTGATGACACGACTGCCCACAGCAAAAACATTACACAAAAGTAGCACAGCACAGTAGAAATCCATTCCATGTATCCCAAGATGTGTTAACTTTCTTATTTAATCACTTAAAACCATGTAAAATCATGATCCACAACATTCAGTCAACAAGTTACGATGTGGAAAGTTCCATAAGTTGCTGTTTAAAAAGTTGCAAAGGATGAAAAAAGAGGGTGCGTGTCAATTTGGGAGTGCGCGTCAAATCGGCAATTTACGGTATTTCTTACATGTATGTCAATTGTAGTCTACATTGGACATAGGTGCCTAGTAAATAGCCTTAGACTTGCAACTGAATTGCTTAATGCATGGTCATGTGAGAATACACACGTAGCGCAGTGGTTAGCATATGATGCTGCCGTGTAGGCAGCCTGGGTCCCCAGATAAGGTAAAGATATTGAGTGGTGTCTCAGTAAATCACAGACGAAGGTGTAAAATTGGTACCAGCACCATACGAGAGAATATAAGTGCCAGTAAAGGTGCCGCTGATCACATAACCTGAGGTGATGACTCATTTGCTGACACCAAGGTTGGTTAAGTTCTCAGGTGAGTTTCTACCTGGGAAGTTAAAAGTCACAAACCGCAGTTGAAGTACATCAGGACAACATCAGAGTTGTAAGCTTCCTTCTCAATCAACAATATTTGGGGTTGTTTGTGTAATGGAGTTAAATGAACTGAGAATTAGACGTTATTCCAAAGTACTGGTTGAAATGAATTACTTGGGGTAACGATATACTTTCCACTGGAATGTTTCAAGTCGAGACAACAGCGTGTTCACAACTGATTATCAATATGATCATTTCTGCAAAGGTAAGTTTACACAGTCCATAATGCAAATAGATATTTGATATAGATCGATATTGATACGAAGTATCACATGTTAGTGTGACTGGTTTTGCGTGAGAGTATAAAAAAAGTAAAATCCTGCGTACTTTGCCATACAATAATTCTGTAAAAGCCTATAACTTTGCGGTTTTATTTTTTTTATTCATGCGTTGCAAAACTCGGGATGCGTTGCAAAATAGATTCTGAAAATACTTGTACAATTCTCCTTGTAAGCGTAAATGCACTCAGTATTTTATTAAAGAGTATTTTATTAAAGTACATGTATATTTTATTACTGTTTGAAAAAAAGAGTACTTTTTACTTTATTTTATTTTCATTCGAAAAAAAGAAAGAATTCATTAAAAATTTGTATACCACTCCTCGTTTACCATCAGTTTACGTTTGTATATATAAGTAAGTGGCCTAATGGCAGAAGTTGTACTGTAGGAGTTAGAGGTTTTTACTTTTTGACGTCAGATTGATTTATTATAAGCTCACATAAAGTTACATGTGTTCCCAGTACATCTTGAACGAGCTGCCTGACATAAAAATGTGATAAGAAAATTAGCCACATTGAGTCTTGCGTTGGATCTTTAGCAGCATTTAAATTGAGTGATAATTATCAGTGATTTTCATTTTACTTATCGCTATCGCACTTATAGCTTTACGATCGAAGTCAGTGTGATGCAATTAAAGGCAAAATCATTCGGTCAAAAGTAATTTTGCCAAATGCTACATGTGTCCATAAAATCAATGTGTTTTGAATGCCTAAACGTCAATTTTCTTATCGATTCTTATGAGCAGAATTGAGAGAAAGAAAATAGGAGTTGCTGGTGCACAGGCGATTGCTAGGTTCGTAGGAGTGATTGATAATTACAAAATTTTAATCAAAGAGGAGAATTTTATGGGTTTGTGCGTTTTTCAAACAAGAGAAAAAACATAAAGAGGGAGAAAACAACAAATGTTCTGTTGACAGTCACAGGAGGAAACTGGAATTATTTTTAAGCCACTTCAGGAAACAGAGATATCATGGCTAATGTTGGATTTGGAAGTAAACACGTAAGATTTCGAAGTCCGGTTTATTATAATGATCAGGAAACTGATAGTTCAGACTCTGAGAAAGAGTCTGTGCGCTCGCCAGAAGTAACGGATAGTCAGCAAAAACATGTAGAAAGTGATAAAACTGAAGATGCAGGTGGGTGCTAGAATTGTTTGCATTTTGGATTCCATCTTGGTACACTAATTCGGAAGTTTTATTTTGTTTCTCCCTCACAGGTCAACAGATGGTCTAGAATATCAGCTCAATTTAATTCAATGTGCCATAATTTTCGTTTGTAGATTTTTTAAAGTTGCCAATCAAAGTACACCTTGATGACATACTTGACATGTTGTTGCTGTGCGAGTCTGGAATACACAGTTCTGACGGACCGAAACTGAGAATACAATCAATTTTTGGTTCCTGGAGTCATCAATAACAAAAATCACCGTAATTTTTATTTTAAGGTTCTCCCGAAACAGATCTGAGTACCCATCCGATGAAACCAGACATAACCGTCACCTGCAAACAGTGCCAAGTATTTATTGATCTGCGCAACCTAAACACTCACAGATATTACCATAAGGCCTTAGAGGTAGTGTATTCATTATTTTGCATGTTCGGTGTAACAACGGTATGTTTCTGCATTGTGTGCCACTTTACGTTTACGTTTTCCCAATAGGAAAATTGAAACATATTTTTTGTCCAGTAAGCCCGTTATATTATTATCGAATATTTATTCTATAGACTGAAGGGAGGCATGTGAAGCATTATCTCCATGATCTACTACTGCATAGTTAATTTACTGAATGGTATTGATATGGACATTTTTAAATTACATGAACGTGGCTTCATTCAGGTGATGAAGTACAAAGGAAGATCAAAACCTGAAAGTGTTGAGAAACTCATGATGAGACGACGGGCATTACTGAAACGGCTGAAAGCCAAAACAGATTCATCGTAAGTGTAAATGCCACTAAATATACATGAACGAGGCCACCTTTATGTTTGTAATGTTTCAAAACGTTGATTAAACTTGGTTGCCTTCTTAATTAGAGAAAAATTAATGTACAAGGAGCTTAAACATTTTTTTGTTCCTTTGTAGGCATCCACTTGATCCCAAGTTACTTGAGAAAATTAACGATGCGTATGAGTTTCTAAAAGCCGATTTAGAGGATACATACGAGGCATACAGAGAAGTGAAGGAGAACATGAGGTTTGATGTGAATGCGGTGGGACTCAACTGTAGCCCAGAATGTGCCTTTGCTGTAGGAATGTGTTCAGAACAAAATGACAGGTACAGTACCAGTTGAATAATTATTTTAAGCACTGGACAATATGTGTAGTCTCCACTGCACTTAACCCTTTTAATATCTTTCTGTTCCTCCACTACATACCAAGAATTTTAGCAATAGTGAGTAAATATAGAGTTCGCGGCCTGCAAACCATGGAATTTCAGTCTTCTTTCGGTGCAAAGCCTGCAAACCCAGGTACTGGCAAGGTATTTTAGGGGTTTTTTTTCCAAATTAATGTTTGCTTGTCCAGTTAGACTAGTTAGCCTAATTTTCTTGCCTAATTTTGTGAATTCGGCTAATTAGCCAAATTTGACAGACAAAAGTTAATTTTGAAAAATCTTGATTAAAACAGTTAAATACACAAAAGGTATATCAGGGTGGCCACGGCACAGGGAAAACAGGGAATTTGATCTTTACTTTTCCAGACAGGGAAAACACAGGGAATTTAAGTACAACACAGGGAAAATTTTGACAACACAGGGAAAAAATCAGAA
>JBCAUI010212639.1:0-16771 GCA_038406195.1 Haplosyllis anthogorgicola
AGTCTCAATCTAAACTGATTTGAAATTGAAGTTGTTTGTAACAGCTTGGGTAAGCTTGTGTGTGATTGGCTGATAGGTCAACAGCTGCAGTTGCTGCAGGTGTGCATGCATACAAGCCTGTTGCAGCAGCAATTACCGGGCTCAATCTATTGCAAGCCCAGATGTATTACAAAACGTTCACAACTTGCGTTTACATAAACAATTTACTATAAAGGCCATGGATTTCTTTTGAAGTTGAGCATTTGGTTATGAAAGGGCAGGGGGTGAAATTCCTATCACTCTTGCAACAATAAGAATTCAAAACACAACGTGGAATTCTATTGTTCTCTATTTGTTCTGTACGTTTCCAAATTGATAGGATTTTCAGAAACTGCACTGTTTGGTATCTGCCCACACAAGTGAAAACGATAAATTTAGAGAGTTCCTTGCAAAATAGCTTAATTACCAGTGAAATATAACCAAGATTTGGGTACAAAAGTTCGTCAAGGGCGTTAGGTGTAAGAGTGTCGGTGTTTGTTAAGATTCGATGATGTGAAGCCATGTTTCAGTCTCTTGAGGAACATCATAGACATTCATTATAATAAACTAACTGTACTAAAACTAACGCACATTGAATCCTGTTTGTTACGATATTTATTGGTTGTTCCAAATCTCCAAGCATAATACATTAATGATCTCAAAGCCAAGTCACATTTAGTTTCTGTAGACCCAAACAGGATTCAGTGTACGTTAGTTTTAGTACAGTTAGTTTATTATAATGAATGTTTAGAGTAAGTACTAAAAAGTTGAAAAAGTACTACCAACTTTGAGAGAATTGAGCTCGCTTTTTTTTTACTAGAGCCAGCCCCCTTCATTCGCGTAACAATAGACGTAAATTATATATTTGATGTATATTATTAGTAGCATCACGCGTCAGAGTCATAATTTGCTTGTCCATTAGGTTCGGGATCAAAGACTCGGACTTTATTACCATTGTCTGCAAATCAGGACAAAGAACTTAAACAAGCTGTTTCTTTGGACATAACAACTTATGTTTTAATCACGTATGATAGCTTTTCAAAGTACTGCAATCAGGAAAGAAATGAGCTCAGGCCTTAAATAGTCAATGCCGCAACATTTTGCAATGTACTTCGTGCTTCTTAAGTGCAGCGGAAAGTGTAATGTAATTCTAATGTGTAAATAAAGCATGAAAAAATCATTAAGTGCTTAACACAAAAGCCCTGACAGACGTCATAAAACAAAAGTGGCTTTGTCAGCATTACACGGTTTAATGGCACTTTTAATGGAATTTGCAAGTTCTAAGATCAATCAATGCGGGGATTTTCTGTAATTTGCGAATAAAAAGTGGTTACACTTTTTATATGGCATCACTGGAAGGTTACGCGTTAAATAATTGAAGAGGCGGATGGATTGATGACAATTGTTCATGAGTGTGGATGCCCTGAAATTCATCAGAATATCAACAATGCAGTAGAATCTGCCGTCTTGCTGCATGTTTTTGAGTCGTATAAAATAAAGAGATCATTGTAGAATTATACTAAATGTAATCAATTAAAGAATACTCCCAGCCATTTATTTTGGTTTTCATTATTGCTCATTTTGTTCGACATTGAACGTGAAATAAGACTTTGAATTTTACTGGTCTACTGAATATTACACTGTGTTATCACTTTGGAAGGCTCGGCATTGGATTTATTGTCACAGCAAATTAGATTTGTTGTTAGATTAAAAGCGATGGTCACGCTGAGCCTTGTAGTTTGCTTTAAAGTTAGAATATTCGCCACCGCCAAAGGCTCCATGGGTTTTTCACCATTTTTGCGATAATTTTTTTTGGTTAAAAATGATAAAGCTAACACTTGGTGTGACCAGGCCATAGGAACAGAGGTGTTTCATCTTGTTTTGTTGTAACGCACAAAAGCACAGCATGAAACTATATTGTTCCAAAACTGAGGAACCTCATTGAACTAGGTGTTAAAATGTAAAACTTTTCTATTGTTTTCAAATGAATTACGTTTCCTGCCTATTTACCAGTTCAATGTGAACTTCCAATGATGCGAATCAATGTAAAGCTATTGTCTACACGGCCTCGATTTTTTTTTTTACAATGGAAGCTGTATTGATGAGCCTCGGTTTGTACATTAAACAGATTAACACATTCGATTAGATGAGATGGGCAAAAAACTAAATCCACGCACAATACAGGGCGTCAAACTCATGGCAATTTGTGATCATACAAATTCATGATGACACGCCAGAATGTTAACATATTAAAATGGCGGCAGTTTTAATTTGTACCCACGTTATACTCTTGGACTAATTTCTTTTAGATCATGGTTTTTTTCTAATAAAAAGAATGGATAGCAAAAGAGGCATGTATTTAATCGGTTTGTGATCTCAATTTGTCCTAAATTAGCGTTTGATCAGTGTGCCAAAATGGTTTTTTGGGAGTCCGAGACGATGTCGTTTCGCCACTGTGACATTTTACCACAAAGGATGAAATTCCTATCAGTTTTGAAAAAAATAGGGCATCAAGAACACAGTTGTTCGATGCGATTCCAAATTGATAGGGATTTCAATAGCTGATGGTCCTTCCAAGGACATTCTGTCATTATGAATTTACCATCTCACACCCTGTAGTTGACAAGCCTGACTGTGCCCACAATGGAAGCGGTGCACTGCCACAAATACAGCAGCAACAATAATAACAACACACAAACGATGAACAAATATTCCGTCACTTCCGCTACGGCTGCCGCTACTGTCACTGACGATGCAGCGAGGAATACGAATTACAATAGACAGGTAATGGACTTTATTTTCTTACATGTTTCACATGCCAAGGCAGATCAGGTAGATTAGGCAAGAGAATAGTACGTGATAATATATAAAAGTGATTTGAAAAGAACGACATAATTTTGGTCATGAAACTGAAATTAGATTGACCATGAAATAGACGCCTTACGTTTTTCGAAATTTTTTCCAGACTGATATCCTCTTTTGTGATACTTTGGTTGTACAACTTTAGATCACAAATATTGAGTTTGAAAATAAACAGTAGGTCTGACAAAAATTGACAGCTACACTTGACAATAAACATTGCAGTTGGCAATCACAACATTGTCATTATCTTAATCATTGATTTTGTTACAAATACTCACTGAACATCCAGGGACTAAATAATTAAGGTAAAACAGCGCTAGAGAAGGTTCCGAAATGAAGGTTAAAACCATTCAATACCCGCAGCTCGTGAAATTCCTATCATTTTGTAAACGGAGAAAACAAAGGAAAGAATGAAAGAATTTCACGCTGTGCTTTTGATGCACTATTGTCCCAAACTGATAGGAATTTCACCCTCTGTTCTGTACGATGCTTCTTATGCTGGATAAAAAATCGCATTATTTCTTCAAATGTTTAAAATAATTCAAACCAAGATTATGCCACCAACATCTCAAATTAGTTGAACAAAGCAGCAGTGAATTTACAACAGTATAAAATTGGCATTCAGCAGTTCACTCTTAGCGCAAGCATCATCATGTTTTGTATTAATGAATTCAATGCTATTGTTCCAAACATGTCAATATGACCACAGTAAAATAATGTGATTTTCAATAACATTACATAGAATTCGTATTAATTGTGCACATAAGGGTATAAATGGAGCTCCAATAAGGTACCGCCGATAACGCTTTACTTGTATTCTGATGCTACCAGATTGTGACGATGCGCGGGAATAAGGGAGTGTGTCAGACCTTCCTGGAGAGCACGTCACTGAAGGGGTTCTCCCGCCTGGTGAAGAGTGACGGGGTGCCCCTGAAGATTCTGTGGATCATAGCCGTGGTGACCGGGCTCTCCGTGACCATGTACCAGGTATCTACCTAATGGATTAATTAGTAATCCTCCTCATCTCAGGAAATCAACTAAGCATGGAAACAATAGAAATTTACTCAGCGCTTTTATTTTTTTCGAAAAAAGCACAGCATGAAGCCATTGCCGTCAATTTTCTTCCATATTTTAAACAAAAATTATTCGACTAAAATGTACCGATCGAACAGTGGAAAAAATATCGAACTTAATACAGAACTTAAAATCAGATCATCAAATTACTATCAATTTTTAAAGGCCCATTATTGAAACTCTATTTTAAAAAATTGATAGAAATTATCTATGTGGCTCGACCGTCAATTCAAGAATTTTTCAAAATAACTAGCATGAAATCATTTCTTCTTACGTGGCAGACGAAGAAAAATTAGGTATTCTACATAACTTATGATTTCTCACGAGCATTCATCTGCGATCATGTATTAAAAAAAACGTCGCAACAGGAAGCTAGTTAATTCCTGTGTAAACACAAACAATGGCAAACTGCGTGTTACAATATTTATATGGGGAAATACATTCTTTATCGCAAGAGCTGCTATGTGAATGTTAAATTAGGAATATTAGATTTGATATTAATGAAATATTACTTTAAATAATGTATTTCATGATGGTTTTGGTTTTACGCCAAATATTGCATTTCAACAAGAAAAAAATGAGAATATAATGATAAAATGTGCCATTCAACTGTATCCATGAGTGAACAAACCTATGTATGCTTTGATCAGTTGTATTATCATATGTTCAATTATCATAAACAGCGAAATTGCAGATTGTCCCACTGAAGTAAACATTTGTAGCATGGGCGGATCCACGGCGTGGCACCCTCCTACAGCTTCAATTTTCATGGATCCACCACTGTGTAGTGCGTGGGTGTGAAAAAGGAATCAGTAAATCTTAGGTTCTACTTTATTTGCAGGTGTTTGAGCTCTTTAGACAATATTTTGCCCACGCAGCCACCACACAGCTGTTTGAGAAGAGGGAGCACGCCCCATTCCCTGATGTTTCTATCTGCAACTTGGAGCCCAACCTGGATGACGTCAAGGCAGTCTCGGAATACATGGCCAAACTTGATGACATCATAGAAAATAATGACGATAACATTGACGTCATAAGTGAAGTGCAAGGACTCAAAAACAAATATGCAATGTTCCAAAACATAGACAACTCATCTACTGGGGAAATCGACAAACACTTTATTGTTGAGTGTTGGTGGGAAACCAACCAAAAGCATCACATAAACTGCACTGACTATGTATCTAGGTTAGTTTACACGGGAAACTTTGGACAGTGCTTTACATTTACAACTTTACTAATGCAGGACATTGAAGCCAGTTATGGAATATACAATATGAAATTACTGTTATATCTAAATCAGTTTCAAGCTGGCAATTCTCACTTGAATCGAAAAAAGTTTCATCATATAGATTATATGAATGGAGGAGGTAAGTTTTTAGCATAATAAGAACAATAGGCTCCATTCAGGCATCCAAAAATGCTGTGTTCAATAACATTACGCCCAACAAATCAAGAAATTCGTATAAATTTTAGAACGTACAGAACAAAAGAGGAAACACAAGAGTTCCATGCTGTGCTTTTGATGCGCTATCGTTCCAAAACTGAATAGAATCAATAGAATGTTACTGTAATGTCGTCTTAATGACACAGCTTGAGATCCTTTTATTCGGGGTTAGGATTTCCATGATGGGAATCTTATGACCAAATAATACCTCACAATTTAAAGTTTAAATGAAATATTACAACATTATGTATTTAATATAATAGCGACAATGCAAATACAATTTATTTATTGCATGTGGAGGTGTTTGTACATTGACAATTGCACGTGTTAAATGTTCTAAGCCAAAATGTTCAAACATTCATCGAGCCTTGATATACAATCAGCCACTATACCCATTTAGATAATTAGTTGTGACTGAGTTTATTACGTTCACAGATATGAGGCTTACATTATGTAAATGGCATCAGATAAAATCAACGTTCATTTAAGCTCTGTTCAACAACTGCAAATAGTTAATTCGAAACTTACCTTTCCATTCCTATATTTTACAAATCGTATGATAAATTTCTATCACAAAAGCACTGGGTCGAATTATTTTTTTTGTTTTTCACTTTTGTTCAGTTTGTTTCCACACAAACTGGGAACTTGATGATTTGTAAGTATAAACAGATTCATTCACTCAAATCCGTTATTTTGATTGGCGCTATTTGTTTTACAAAACTGAAATATCGGTTGGTATTTAAAGAAAATGCATTTCTAACAGTATTGCGAGCTGTAATTATACCTTTTGTACCTTTTCAATTTCCTCTACTGCCAATGTGACACCAGTTATTGATGACTGTTTCCAGACAGATTAGTGATGCATTTTAAATATATGCATATCTTCCGTTGGCTACGCTTAGATATAGCGCTTTCAGCAGTAAATTTGCCTTGCCTAAACCAAATTCTGAAATTGCCATTAGTTTTAAAACAATAGCACATCAAAAGTACAGCGTAGAATTCTTTTGTTTCCTCTTTTGTTCTACACATTTCAAAATTAATAGGGATTTCAGGATTTGAATCTAATTTATCTTCAGGCGTGAAAGTATCAGTGCATGAACAAGGTACACTGGCGGATGTGGATGCAGATGGAGTGAATGTGCCGACTGGAGTCAGAGCTCAGGTCACGGTGAAGCCGCAGAGACGTGTGCGACTTGGCGCGCCTTACTCAGACTGTGATAGCACGGTCAGTATACTATATGTCACATCAGTATGCTAAAATAGTTCAGTCAATATAAAGTCTTTAAAAGACCAATAAAGGAGTTTCCTGTCAGATTTCGTTAACGTCGTATTCGATATAAAATAGGACATGTGTTGTTGGTAATTGCAATTAATTTAAAAATTATAACTATTATTTGACATGAATGATGCTTATATAATTTGTATAAAAATTGCTAAAATAGCCAGACCCACCAAAACCTACAGATCTGGCAAAGAATGAATCCAGTATTAATGATTTTCTCTGTGGTTTGGAACCAGATTAGTCTGAACTATTTTACAATCAGCTATCTAGTCACGAGCATGTAATTTGCTGACGTGCTTCCTCATTAGGCAAGCTGTTTTTATTATCAAATCAAATAGTGCGTTATGAATACAGTAATTCCATCACGATGTGAAATGACATGTTGGACTTCAAACTGTACGTTAATTGACATTAGTTTCTCAGGTATCCATAGCAATGAAAATGTAGCACCTGAGAGGCGTAAATCTAAAGATTTTTTAAAAATTATTCTGATGTCATATAATCGATTACACCAATTGCAGTTTATAACTTTTAACTTCCAAGCCAGGAACTCCCCTGAGAACTCACCCAACCTGGGTATGAGCTATCCCTCAAGTGAGCCATCACTTCGTAATGATTAGATCAGGTGGCAGCTAAGCATCCCCCGTAGGATCGCACACAATCCTGTCGTCTCACATAGGGCTGGTTCCAATTTTATACCTTGGTCTGGTGGGTTTAGAGTATAAACCGCAGATAATGTAATGAGTGAGTCATATCAGGTGACGAATGACCTTGAACTTTCTTGCACTGTATTTGCCAGGAGACGGTTCCGGACGTGACGTTCGCCGGGTACGAGCTCAAGTACACGTCGTACGCTTGTCGGGAGATGTCGGAGCAGCGGTTCATCGCCGGGCGGTGCGGTTGTATGGTCGGGGAGCTTCTGTCTACGCCCGAGCTCAGGACCGAGTACCCCTTCTGTGATAAAGTCAGGGACAACATCACCGACACCATAGAGAGGTATGGTATTCAATTCCTGCACCACTTGCATCCGTAATTCATCTTCCAGCTATTGAATCATATGTAGGCCTCTATAAGGTGGCTCCCCCATTATGTACACTTTTCATGTGGAGTTCATGTCCTTAGCACCAAGTTTCGTTTGTTGACATTTTCTTTCTACTTGGTTGATATGTGTGTCAAATCTTCCAATGAGACACAATTAAAAGGTCAGGTCAAGTATGTAAACATTTAAGGACAAACCTGTCATTAATGAATGGTTCAGAAATAATTAGAAAAAAATTACAAGGACATTTTGAGACAGACAAACAGACAGAGACAGACAGCCAGACTCACACAGTATGTTATTTTGTAGGAGGCGGTGTGCATCGTACTGGATTGGTAACTACACGTCGTTTGACTGGATAAACGGGTGTCCGGAGCCGTGTGACTACTACACCTACCCACTGTCCGTCTCCAGCGTGCCCTGGCCGCGAGATTTCCAGTCCTTCTCATTCTACAATGCACACGTCAAACACAAACCCTACCAGGTACGAGTACGGCGTTTCAGGGACGTTCTACACAGCTTTGTGTTGTGTGATGGGTTTATTGATTGCATTTTAGCTCTTGGATAGGCAAAGCATGTTTTGCGGAGTGGAAGTGGTAGCATTTAGCACAAATGACCGCCGATCAGTTATGTTCTGGGGAATATCTTGTAAAATTGTGAGATGTAGCAAATGATGAACGTGAACAAGGGTGTTTGGACAGCAGTGCAACAATAGATCATTGGATTAATAAACATTTATATTGATGGTTCCGGAATGTCGTCACATTGCAATACAAATCACGAAATATCGTAGTGAAATGTTAAACTACCAATAGTAAACTTACGGATTAGTTTCTCAGGCGTTCATCACAATGATGGGTGCAGCACATGACGCACCATAAATTTAGTGTACCGTTGGTGTTCTCTTACAGGAGCGGTTTGCGGTGATTGCGGACCTGGAAGCAGGTGTTTACGAAGACGGTGAGAACTTTACCAACACACTGTCCAGCGCTTCTGTCTTGCTGAGGAGGAACTTCGTGCATCTCCAGATCTCATTCAGCAGTTTCAACGTGGAGTACAGGGTGGAGAGGCCGTCAGTCAGCATGGAGGAGTTTGTGGGTGAGTACACAATCAACACAGTGTTAAGAGATACTGTGCACCTTCCTGCTGCAGCCCGGCGCGTTGGTCTCTCACCTAACATTCCCGCTATCCATTCTGCAGGAGTCACGCGATAGGTTTCAGGCCATCAGCGTGGCTTGTTTTGAAGCGCATCTAAAGACGCTCAAGGTCAAAGACTGGCACAGAGTATAGAATGTCAAAGTACCTATGACGCTAGAACCGAATGCCATTTATTAAGCACTCGTCGAGTCTTATTTATATAATGTTAAATATGCATGCAGTTAAATATGGTTTGCGCTTTGTAAATGATTTTAACTATGTATTTGTGAGCCGCGCCTCTGTGGTTGATTCGGATGAGAATCCGCCCCTAGATCCAAAGGTTGTGATAAAATAGTTCAGCTCTAAATTTGGTATGTTTTCAGGTAGTATGGGCGGAATCCTGAACCTGTGGAGCGGCATCACATTTATAGTTTTATTTGAGATTATTGAACTGACGTGTAAGAGCTGCAGGTGGATGTACAGGAAGGAAACACAGACCCACGTCAATCAGATCAAAGTATGAGTTTATTGCACCAAGAGAATTATGCGAAGTAGTAGTCACAATTACAACGCTCTCCAATGTTGGTTGAAGACTTTTTTGAAACAGAGAGAGAAAATTGATCTCGCTTTTGTTGTAAGCCTGTAATGTAACATTCTTATCGCAACTACTTTGTAACAAATGATTTGATGTATTTGGGTGAAGTTTCTTATACATTGAAAATGGCAACAAATTGCCAGCTGCACCAGTATCAATTTTGAATCGGATTTTGTGACTAACACCATCGTCACTGCATGCATTTACATCAGTTAAGATGCGATTTGAACCATTTGAACTTGATTTGGAAAGTTCATCGAACATAACATTGTCTGAATAGTGTTTGGAATTGCGTGCATGACACTCAAACCGTATGTGACGAATTACACTTATACTATCATACTCAAATTCGTCTTTCTCAATGTCATGAAAATCCTTTCTTGAATGGAATCCACGTCCTCGGCCTCTGCCTCTAGTACCACGCTGTGCTTGTTGGTTTCTATGCTGTGAAGTGCCCCTGGAACGACAAAGTTCTGAAAAATGTATGGTTTTTCTGCAACTGTAGCAAGTTTTTCCAAATGCAGGGCACTGTTTGGCCTGGTGTTGGCGTCCACAATTGTAACATGAACGGCCTCCTGGATGGATTAAGCTTCATGGCTGGGTGCCACCTCTGCCCCTACCCTTGTAAGGTGTTGGGTGATGTTTGTGTTCTGGACGCTGTCAACTGTCTTATTGCTGGATGCATTGTGTAAACGCTGTGCCATTTTTTCACTGGCAATGGTAGCTTCGACTTTGCGAGCTATTGTTAGGACTTCGGCAAGGGTTGTGTCCTTTGTAATTTCCTTCAACAGTTGATCCTGTACACGCTTATGAGTATTGTGTGTCAGAAATAAGAATTTCACGATCTCATCTGGGTTTGTAAAGACGCAATCTCAGGATAAACTTCGAAGTTGGGACATAAAATCACTCTGATCCTTGCAGGCATTACTGTAAAGGCTTCCCATTGTGTACCAGGAGTGAACCATGGCCTGTAAGGGTTGAAAATGTTTCTGAAATGCATCGAGGACATCCTTCAAGTCGTCCTTGTCTCCATTTTCAAAGACTAGATCTTTGCTGTAAATTTTTTGGCCCTCGGGACCCATCCAATTGAGTAAAGTTGGCACTATTCAATTGTCTTCTAGATCCATATAAGCACCTCTGATCAAAACCAGATCAACTTGATCACTAAAGAATTTGAACGCCTCACACAAATTGCTTGATTTCCAGACCATCTGTGGCTGGTTGATGGGAATAGACTGAATGAACCTTGTTTCCGCCATTTCAGCCATAGCACAACACATATATCTGTATAGAAAAGTGTGGAATGATCACTCAATATTGCATTATATAGATGAAAATGCCGTTAAAAATGGATTGTTCTATGAATAACGGCTGGTAAACCAATATTAATGGCTTACATGTATAGTTGCTCCACTGGAAAAATTTATGTCAGCTTGAGGGCAGCCATTTTGTATTTGGACACCATTTTGAATTTTTGAAAATTTCAAAATTTTGCGTTAATTTTGTGGAAAATTGACTGGATGGAAAAGCTAAAAACTTACACTGTAGACACCTGATGGTGTATATTACAAAACATATAAAATGCAACTTGCTACCAGCACTAGTTCTTGAGATCCAGAAATTGTTATTCATTTCATGCCACAGCAAGATGGATTCTCAAGGTCATGGAAAGTTAAAGTTAAATATACCACCATTTGTATTTCTTCTTTCCTTCAAAAACACACTGTAAACAAGCACTGGGTCCAGATCTTGTCTTCTGACACCATGTAGTAGTCGGCAGATCAATAATAAAGCAATGTTTTAAATTTGAAACTGATCCAGTCTTTATTTAAAGTGAATGCCATCATGGCTAGTAGACAAGTGCGCATGCACAATACTAAACCAATACGAGGTGCGCTAGTCATTTACGCGCAGTAAACAAATAAACTTAAGTAGTAATTAACGCGCAGCTATTACAACAATAATATGGTGTGAGGTGGAATTTTTTTCCCACACAATACAAAAACTAGAATTATCCTGGCGGCTAAGGAGTCTATCGCTGGAAGAGTGAAGAACAGAATACACAGACATGCACCCTAACCTTTCCCATCTGACAGGTTCCCGGTGCTTTTTTGAGCTCATGGACGTTTTAGGTTACCCATCACAGAAGTCTATTGACGCATGCGCGATAGACTAACAAATATCAGCACAAAATTTGCAGTTCCACACGATAATGCACTTGACATGTAAAACAATGTTATTTTAATGCTAGCCCTAAAAGTGTAGAAATAAAACTTTTTTCTTTACTCTTCGACCTTATTTCATACCATCACAGTCACACAACGGAAAGGTGCAAAATTGGTACCAGCTAGGACTGCCTTTGGAAAAACTTAAGTGTCTTCTAAAGCTCGATATATCTCTATCAAGTTTGATCAATTTCAACTCTTGATAGTTTTTGCACATGTATGATATAGACTAATGTTTAACCTTGAAAATTATGCTGAAGTGTTGCGGAAAACAAACGAAGAAAACGAGAAAATTGGAGACTGACCTTTTTGTTCTCTTCAGAACATTTAGTCACAATTTATTATGAGTAAAATACAACCATTGTAAGTTGAATTCCATTAATATTTACATGAGCCACAAATATCGTAAATGTCCAAATCAGCGCACTTTCGTAAAAATCTAGGTTAAATTAAGAGAAAAACAGCTTCTCCATACTTTTAAAAGTAATTACAACTTTGAGGCATTATGAATTGCAATGTAGTTAATGTAATTATGGATTAAACATAGAATTTTTAAGTACACGTATTTATTTATAGGGTTTAATAAAATTTTAATTAAATTATATGTAATGCGAACAAGTGCATTAATTTGGATATTTACGGGAACAAACAAAATAACCCAGTTATCATTAACGAGAGCAATATAACTGCGTATGCAGTGTAAGTTAAATTATAGCAATTGTACATTAAATAAAGTACATTTGTTCACTCAAATAAACTGCAGATTTTTCATCAATATGCGATAACAACAAACACGGGGGGGGGGGGGCAATTAGGCAGTGAGCTGCTAGTGAACTGGCATTCTCAATATTACTCTTGAATTAAGTTTAAAACTTCAAATTTCCAGCAGTAGTTTTATCTAGATCACTCTATGAAATCACTCTTGCATAGTTCTTGGAAAGAGCTATTTGTTTTCATTATTAATAAAAAAAAATATGCACCCTTAGTAATATTCTCAAAATAATTTGAACAAGTATGGCTTTCAAATTACAATGGGCATCACTATTGCAGTGACCACACCTCTCCGCAAGTTAGTCTGCAAATATTCAGGTGATTGACTAAATCACAACATACACAACTCGTTTTCATAAACTTAACGCTCATCCTTTATCATAACAACATGAATAACTGCACTACCATTCCAAGAAATTGAATGTGCAAAGCATGGTATACTCTTTTAGCGTTAGGTAATAAACCAACAGTGCAGCTATTCATGTTGTTGCATTAAAGGATGAACGTTAAGTTTATGAAAAGGTTTGCAAAACACCCACATTTTGCCACACGTGGAATCTGTGGCGTATGAGATCATTGTAGGCATTGTGTTTATTCCATCTAACCTGTTGTGCATTCGTGATTCCAAGCTTTGAAAAGAACTAGTATATCTTTAACACACCAAATGGCCAAGCACACAGCAAAATTTCAGAGCAATGGCACAAATAAAATACGTTTTAAATCAAGTGCATTTAATAAAAACACTTTGGTGTACGTTTTCCTTATCTTTGTTGTACACCGTGAACAATAATATTACTTCACTCAATATAAATTGACACATTTTTAATGCGTATTGGAGTAGTCATATTGCACTTCTTTTGAAAATAGTAGTGGGTACCGGTGAGGGGGAGGGCCATTGATGTATGCCTGACATCACAAAAAATTAGTGCAGGTCGTTACCACAAATTTAAATGATAAGTTAATCATCTCGGTACAAAATTTCACAAAAAAACTAAATTTACAACTGATTTTGTATTAACGTGTTATTGACACTGGTCACATTCATGGATACAATTTTGATTTAGCAGTTGCCAGTGATCGTCATTCACAAACTGCTTAGCTTTCCTTAAAACATTCGTAGGCTCTGCCAGCCTTGTGGGATGTAATGGGACCTGGTGTCTATATTACAAAGTATCAACGGGATGATACTGTTATAAACGATACCTTTAAAAGATACTTGTTCATTAAAGGCAAGGCACCGTTTTTGTCTGATTTGCAGCACATGCTCATGGTAAGATGTACCACGAACAGAATATCATCACTGTAACATGCAGACTTTCCATATGAGAAACGTTATAAAAGTTGTGATTACTTCTTTATTCGTTTCTTTAATCCAAAAATGATAAATTGTGATGGTAAAAACAAACATATAAACTTGTCTGGTGTTTCAAAAACTTTCTAAATCAGGCACACCATGAAAGAAATAGCTCTAACGCATGTGCTTTAAATAGGACAAATGCGGCATATATTTTTGGGCAAAGTTCACATTATACTTACATTCAAGCATTTGTATTTATAGTTAGTTAACAAATGAGCTGAATTTCACATAAATCAATCTATTACTGGCGCAAATAATGTACTAGATTTATAATTTGAACATCTTGCTTATTTAGCAATAAAGTTTTCCTTCGGGACACGATGCACAATTTTGTCAGAATTTATTTCTCTCAATAAAAATATATCACCGATCTGTTTTTAGAGACATTACATCTTATCCTTTAATAATTAATCTATACAACGACTTGAAAGGTACGGTAACAATAAAATAGACACCCAGTCAGTCTATCAATACTATAATACTAAAACCCAACCATAGTAATGTAAAGGTAAACATCTTACAAACATAAGCGTAATATTATCATAAAAACACCAAAATGCCTTATTTGATGTGCATAATGAACAACTACAGCGACTAAATTTACATCAATGTTTTTAAAATCGTAACCTTTGATTCTTCCCGCATAAACCTCCCAAAATAGTATCACAATTGTGCGTTGAACCAGGTGCATCCTCAACATTACGTGTACATTGCACTGACAAAAATAGCGCAATTTAGAAGTTTATTTTTTAATTGTATCTCCATCAGAAATTTCAATAAAACGTTACATTTAACGTTTGAAAATTGATTTTAAATTTTACATTTCCTCCTCTAATTATGGACTGAAAGCTGAAATTTATTAAAGCCACACACGAATTTTCAATTACTGCCTTTATGGCCTTTATGATGCTTACATCTTAAAAGCAATTGCTGCTTAGGTAGTAATTGTACTTCCAAGTGTAGTCCCAATGAATTTCCGATTGGTGTGACTTTTTAACTCGAAGTCCTGTCCAGATTCTTTACGTCACAAAATTTGACAAATGTGAAATTTCAAAATGTCATTCATTACCGAATCTTTCTTGCATGTAACCTATTTCTATACCAATCTTAAAAAGATATTGAACGGAAAGAAGGCACAATTAATACTCTAAGGTGGCAAGAAGATAACGGAATTTGTGGAAAGTTTGTTTCATCTCAAGAATGTCTGTAATTTCATACTGCAATACTAAGGATGCAACTGGCACAGATTTAAACAAAAATTAACAAAAGCTGGTGTCGGTATTAAACTTTACTGGGTACTGATTTTGGTAATAATTTTGGATTTGGGGCAAACTTACTGTACATGTACACTGAAAGCATTACTAGAGTTGCACCTATTACAAACTGAACTGAGATCTGAAAGTCAAAGAAATACATTGATGCTATACAAGAAACTACAATAGCTGCCGAAGTGGCGAATCCCTTCAAGATGTTGTCAGCGTATTTGACGACTACAGCGACCATCAAACCGCCGAATGACTGGAGAAAGATGACGAACCAAACCACCCAATCGTATCCGTAGAAAAATCCGTGTTCTCGGACTTTTGTGCCGTCATTCATTTCCATGGTAAGATAACCAAAGATCATTCCGATAAATCCAAGCTGTACATTGCGCAGCCAGATTGTTGGTGATGTGCCCTTCAGAATCTTTTCGAAATAGACTCCCGCGAATCCCGACATCAGGCAGGACACTATCACTGCAACTAAGCCTACGAACGGATTTTGTTCAGTTGCTATTTTGCCCGAGACTTTGGTATCATGGGGCTGTAGCTGGACGACTGCCACGCCGATGAATAAGAAGACAAGCGAGACCCACTGTAAGGAACTCAGCTGTTTCCGCAGCATAATCACTGAGAATAAGGCGGTGGTTAAGATCTTCAGTTGGTATGTGACCTAGAAATTAAAGAATGATAGCTTAAGACAGTGTATGTTGATAGGGTATTGTAGCCAATACAGATTCTAGATGACTGCTCAAAGAGAACGATGTCTTCAAATTTTGATATTCTGGAGCTTTTAATTGTTTACATTTATAAATCTAAGAATTATATTACATAATGTGCACATTGCAGTAACCTACAGCAGAACCTGTTTTGAGTGGCATCCTAATTTTTCAAGACAAAGATGCCGTAAAAGGCAGGTATGACGCAACAAAACTGGTAAAATAAACATAAATCAATAGGATTAATTTTACAGTGAACTTCTGTAAAAGGCATGTATGCCGTAAAGAGATGCTGCTCAAAACAGGTTCTACTATATTGGGAGTGTCATTTTGCATAATCAGCGCAGTCATCCATACAAACAGGCTGATGAGCGGTTACAGACAGGTAACCTTTATCAACCAGAATTCTTTAAACATAGAAAGTTTACAGCTGTAACATTTGTGACGGAAAATGTTTGTCCTTATTCTTACCTGGAAGGTTGCTGCCTCTAGATTGGACACAGCTAGGTAAAGGAGATTGTTTTGCAATGTGTAAACAATGGATGGTACAGAGATTTTAACACAGTCCCATGGCTGCTGCACTATATTTTCATTTAAATATTGAAGCCATCTTCTAAAGCTGCCCTCCTACAAATAAAAATACCGAATACAGGAAATTATTTTAAATATTAAAGTTTGGAAACTAGCACCATAAATAGCACTTAGCATAAATAGTAAAAATATTTTGTTCGCTCCGATTTACTGAATGGTTTCATGTAGAAACTGCAACCTTTTGCTATTTTATTTTTCAACAGCCCACAGGGTATCTTTGTTCTTAGCTTTCCTAAAATTCTTATAACTCTTAATTTTTCGTCACATCTCTTGATGTTGTACTGCAAAAATCTACATTTCTTTGTAAAATATTACTTTTCGTTAGATGAAATAGATTCCTCTCGGACGTATTGTTTTGATTAGTAGAAGAATTCATGTCAATCCGATAGTGATTTACT
>JBCAUI010212750.1:0-16769 GCA_038406195.1 Haplosyllis anthogorgicola
ACCTATCCTCCAATACCCAGATCCCAACAAGCCATACATAGTATATACAGATGCATCCGACAATGTGTGTGGAGCTCAGCTGTCTCAATGCCATGGTAACTCCGAATTCCCAATTGCTTTTCTGTCTCACACATTCATGGACACCCAACAGAAATGGAGCACACACAAACAAGAAGCTATGGCATCTACTACACAGTCACGAAGTGGTCTTACTACCTCCAGGGTGCGCAATTATATGCCTGCACTATTTCAGCCAGGTGGTCTGCCCAGTCTGCTTTCTTTTCCCATCTAGCTTGCCCAACATTCTCATCAATGTCTGATGGAGGCACTCGACCTGGCTATTGGTCTGCATGTGGTAGGGCATGGTGTGGCAGTGCTGGACTCCCAGCAGCTTATACAGCTCCTTGATAACATCACTGAGAAAGTTGGACCCCCATCACTGAGCAGGTGTGAGGGGGCCCTGATGACTGACATGAAGTTCTCATACAGAACCTTAGCCACAGTCTTGGCCTTCTGGTCTTTTGTGATGTAGGTGGCCACGAACTGGGTGAAGTGGTCTGTTAGGACCAAAACATTTACAACCTTAGGTTGCTCATTTAGGGGAGTGGTGTGCTCCATGGTAGTGTAATTGATATGCAATCAATTGAGAGGGCTTGTGGCTGTTATGGGATGTAAGGGTGTGGTGCCACCTGTGCCTTTGTGTTTGATGCTCCGATGGCAGCCCATATGGAGGCTTTGGCATGCTGTACCATCTGAGGCCACCAGAAGCACTCTTTCAGCAGGCTCACTGTCCTGTTCTGCCCTTGGTGCCCTGTGTCTTGGTGGCAGCCATCGAGAGCCTTCTTGTGATGTGAGGAGGGCACCACAGAGAGAAGGGTGGTGTGTGACTCACCCTCTGGGGTCAGCTTGACATACAACAGGTCATTATGCATGACCAAGTTCTGCTGGAGGTGCAGGAAGGCCACACCCTCATCCATCTTGGCCAGGCCCCTGAGACCCTTGGCCAGGGTGCCCTTCCTCTTCGTACATACCCAAGTCAGACAGATGTGGATGACCTCATACTCTCATTGGGCCTCCACCCAGTCTGTGCTGGGGACTGACTTAAATCGGGCCTGCATGGCAGATGCCTTACCACTCACTTTGGGAGCAAAGGTCTCCACTCTGTCAGTGCTACTGACCCAGACACTGTCCAGGATGGCCTCAACTTCCTCAGGCTCCAGCCAGCTTGTCTGGTGACTCAATGAGTTGGTCACTTGGTTTTCCATGCCCTTCACATACTCTAGGGAGAAGTTGTACCCTGCCAACTCTGCCACCCACCTGTGGCATCTAAGTTGGGGGAGGTCATCACATAAGTAAGTGGGTTGTTGTCCATCCTTACAGTGAAAGAGGTGTGTGCCAGGTATTCCCTGAACTGCACGGTAATGGCCCATTTGAGGGCCAAGAACTCAAGCTTCCTTGAGTGATAATTGGCCTTGTGCTTGTTCAATGTCCTGCTGGCATAGGCAACAAGGTGCCATCAGCCATCTTCACCTTTCTGGCACAACTCGGCCCCAAGTCCATCCTTGGAGGCATCAGTGTGGAGCAGGAAGGGCTCGTCAAAACAAGCCAGCTGCAGCTCCATGAGCAAGGCTTCCTTCAGTAGCTTAAAGGCTTCCCGGGCCTTGTTGGACAACTCCACTCTCCTTTTTGCTGGCACTGTCACCCTTTAGATATTCAGTAAGCAGCTTCACCTTCTTGGAAAATCCCTTGATAAATCATCGGTAGTGCCTTGCCAGGTTGGCAAATTACCTTATGTCAGTGTATGTGGTGGGCAGGGGGCACCCTGCTATGGCCCACAGGTTCTCCTTTCTGGGCCTTATTCCCACCTCAGAGACATGGACAGCCCAGAGGTGCTCCACATGCTCCACCTCACTGACTGAGTAGACAATCACATCGTCTAGATAAATCAGACAGTAGGTGAGGTTGAGCTCCCCCGGGCAGTTTTGCATCAACCTCTGGAACATTGCCCGGGCATTGCACAACCCCCAGGACATGTGCTCACACTCGAAGAAGCCAAGATTGCCCACCGTGAAGGTGGTGTACTTCTTTGATCCTGGGCTCATCGGCACCTGCCAGAACCCTGACAGGAAATCCATACTGGAAAAACAGCAGGCACTGTGTAGGTAGTCTAGTGTCTCCTGGATACAGGGCAAAGGATAGGAGTCTTGCAGGTGCAGTCATTCAGGCATTGGAAGTAGATGCAAACCCGCAGACCCCCATCCTTTTTCCTGACCAAAACAATAGCATTGCTCCATGGGCTCTTGCTAGGCATGATGGCACTAGCCTCCTGCATGGCCCACAGGTGTTCTCAGACTTCCTCCACCATGTGGGGCGCGATCTGCCAAAATCTTTCTTTGATGGGAGTCTCATTGTCAACCACTATCTCATGTTCCATGGCACTCGAGCAGCCAAGCTCACTGGGCTCGAGGGAGAAGATGTCATGATATTCCCTCAGGAGAGCCCACACCTTCTGGGCCTCAGCCTTTGGCCAGGTATCTAGGCCACTCAGGTCCAGTTTTTCTATCAACTTGTCTTGACACTCAGTGACCGATAGGTGTGCAGGGGATTGGTTGGTGGCACCAAGTTCATGGCCTAGTTCCTCCACCAGTCCCAGCAGTATGTGCTTGTCTGGGACCATGTTGGCAGCAGCCACCCACATGACAGGGGCCCCCTCCTTCAGTACCAACTTCACCACAGTGGTGTTTTCCAGCACCACTGACATCTTCCAAGATCCTATTTTCAGCTCTGTGATGGATGACTGCAGGCACACCCCTACAGGGAGCCAGCCATCCCCTTCTTGTAACTCAATGGTCATTACCTGCAGATGCCCCTCCGTGAACATCGTTGGCACCTGGCACTTGACGAGTGTATGGGAGAAAGGGTACAACTCAGCCTTTTTGAGGAGGGTAGCTACTTCCTCATAATTGACTGGGTCTTCCTTCTCCCTGGTTGGCATCTCAGAGGTGTTGCCAGCAGCCCCTTGTTCAGCATGAGCCTGGACCACCCACACCCTAAAGAGGGTGCTCACCTGGGCATTGGCCCACAGTACAGCCAGTCAGTCCAGCTCACTCTCTTTGATGACCTGGACCACCCTGTTTATGGTGGGTGTTCCCAATAATAAGGGGACATGCTCCACAAACTGAGACTGGTGTGATAGCATCAAGGCCATGTGGTTCTCTTCAAATCCAGCCACTCCATTAACTTGGACCCTTACTACCACATAACCCATGACCACTGAGCACTGCCCCCCTGTCCCATCAATGACCACCTGGCCCTCTGCATGGAGATCTGAGAGGGGAAAGACACTAGACCTCTACTCATAACAACATCTGGCATGATCAAATTCATGGTGGACCTGGTGTCTATCAAGGCTAGACAGGGTTTGCCATCAACCTGAACATGTCCCACTGTTCTCCTTCTCTCCTTTCTTCTCAATAGCTCTCCTTTGGGGGGTTCCAGCCTCCTGTCCTCAGGCCCCCCTCACCATTTAAACACTGCTGATAGCCTTCCTTGTCAGGGCACTCGCAGATAAGGTGTTTATCTGATCCACAGCCAAAGCAGCAGTGCTTCTCCTCAAAGTCATTAACAGCCCATGTCAGGCAGACATCGAACGAAATGAGGCTCTTGTCCACATCATCATTGGAGGCCCCTATGGCCCCTCCTGATTGGATGTGGTTGGCAATGCTGGCATGACATGAGGATGGCCATGTGGGTCTTCCTAGCAGGGCATGGCTGGAGCTTCTTGTAGTACTTGTCATCCCACCTGTTGCCCCCATACTAGACCTAATCTTGACCAAAAGGTCATCAAAGGTAAGCTCCTCTAGCCGGTCCTGGAGATAAGACACTGCAGCATGTAAGTTGCTCCTGAGGCCACCATGGAGGCATTCTTGCAGACACAGTTCACATCTCTCCAGGGCAAGTTTTCTGGGAAACAGCTATGCACCAGCTCCACCCAATCCAGGACCCATCTGGCAAAGTCACCAACATTCTCACCTGTGTACTGGCACATAGCATACAGTTTCTGCAGGATCTGATCATAGTTCTGGGACACTCCATAGGTATGATACCTTACACTGTGGGTTCTGAGGTAACTGAGGATGTGCTTGGCAGGTTCATTATGGCTGTCATGATGCTCGTCCAGAGATCATCAGGGTTGAAAGTTTGGTTATTGCTCTGGACAATGTTCCTCCATATGTGGAACTTTCCAGCATGGTCCTCCCCTGTCACCTTCAGCTGGGAGACATTCAACTTGCCATAGTACTGGTGCCATTGGCCTCCCTGGCTGTCAATCAATGAACAGGATGATCGGGAGGCATCAGAGTCATATCCCTCTTCCTTGGCATCCAGTGACCCCCTGTGGGGCCAAGGCACCTTGGGCAAGGGCTGGTAGTGTGGCCACCCTCTCCTCCTGCCCATGGCCTGGGTGCTCCTCCCTGCATTGGGGAAGGGAGCAGCACAGCCAACAATGGAGGCTGGGTGCTCAGGGCAGTCTTCATCTGCAGGCCCCACCATGGGGGTGGGGGATCCAGCACCCACCAGTGCATCCTCAACTTCATCTTCAGGGGCTGATGGTGCAGGTGGGAGGGGGGGTCACCTCAGGATGTCTTTGGGTAGGCAAGCAATGCTGCAGGGTCCCAAGGGGGATGCCTGCCCATGACTGGCCACTCTGGCCATGCCTTCAGCAACCAACCACCTTGCCCTGCCCACCAGGACAGGTTCAGCCATCAGCTCCATGGTATGGCCTATCCAGTCCTTTGGTCCAAGGGAAAGGAGGGTGGCCAGCAGGACTGCATCCTCATGAAGAAGGCCTTCATTCCATACCCTCTGCCCAAAGAACATCACACACTGGGCAGGGGTAGTTTACCTGGAGTAAATCAAGTAGCACTCAATCAGTAAAGAGGTGCAGGGAGGGTTCAATCACATTGCCATGTCTATTCCTCTTCTGAACCATCATGTGTATTGCATATCATCAGTGGTCCTGGCAGGGTTGTAGTGGCTGCAGGAGCAGTGCCCTGCCAACCCTTGCCTCACAGGTGGGTGGGCAGCCCTATCCACTTCAGCCTCCCCACCATCAACCACAGGGTTGACAACCTGTTCCTTGGGGTTGTCTATAACAGGCTGGCCAGTGGCATCCTCAGTAGGTGGGCTGCAGTAGGTATGTCAACTGGGGTCCCATCCATCACTTAATTAACACTAGCACTGCTACAAATTGATGTTGGTTTATTTTAGGTGCTAAGGCCTTGATTAGAGAAATTATACAAACAAACTGACAGGCTATAGCCCAATCTGGTGTAAAGCCAGTCCCTATTGGGAGCTCCTCCCTAGTCACCTGGGAGCTTCCAGTCAGCTTTCATGCAGAATGCTTGGCAGGGGCCACTGGCTGGCACCCTATTCTGACACTGGTGCTTTTAAGGCATGTCATGACTACAGTGGCCCTTGATTGGGCCACTAACCAGATCACCTCTTACAAACATAGTTTGTCAAACCTCTGCATGCCCACCCAGGGATGCCAGAAATGTGATGTACACCCATTGTGTACCATTAAAACTGAGGTTAACTACTCTTCCCAGCCCTATTCTGGCTGCTGTGAAAGGGGTGATCCCACTCTAGTGTCCTACTCTCCTACTCTAGGGTGTAGCACTGCCACCAGCATGGCTGCAGCCTGCAACAGAATTAGTTAATAATGCAAGGAAGGTGGCAGCTATGGCTGCCACACAAACAAATAAGACTTAGGCAAAGGTATTAACAATTGAACACCACATTGGGGGCAGCTGCTCAGAGAACTTAGGATGTGCTGAAGACCCTTCTCCTAGAAGTTCTACTAGTCAAAAGGTGTGGCAAGCATGTACCCATGCTGTTTTATAGTGGGGCAGGGTGACATCACTCTGAGGGTGACATCACAAGGGTGACGTGGTCAATGTAACGTTGTTCTGATGATGTTATGTCAAGCACAGCTGGCATGCATGCACAGTAGTGGTAACCAAGGGAGGGAGCTAAAAATAGACTATACCAGTCCCAGTGGCTGGGCTGTCACCAGCAGGGAAAATGCCTGCAGGGTACCATGCCATGCAGGTACAAGCCAGGCAGTCATCACTGGGTGGGGGTGCCAGTCAGGCCTGGTCACATGACTGGAAGTTGGGAAAAACAGGATGAGTGTCCCAGCACATCACACATATATGCCTCAAGTCTTGCCAGTATCTGCAAACATTGTACCCATCTCTTATAAGGGGGTCAATTGCAAATATGTCTTCTCTAGTCATATCTGCAGGGTTTGGGACATTGGAAGAATAATTGCCTTCTAATCTTACCTGATCTTTTGATAGTTGGTCTTCAATTGCTGAATTTCAAGATGATATGTGGATATATTCATCAGCTCCACCAGCTGCCATTCCAAAGTATTCTTTATGGATTTCTCTTTATGGCTTTCTGTTAAGTCTGTTTGAGTGCCTTGAGTTTCACCTTCCACAATGGGCAACAATGGATCATAGTTTGACACTGGTTTTGCTGGATCCTCATCTGTGTAGAGTGCATCCAGTGAGGGATACAGGTTGTGGGATATCAGTTGCCTGTGGAGGTGTGATTGCCAAAAAAAGCATTGTCTGAAGTGGTAGGTCTCCTTCTGATGAGGGATCTGCCCGATCTGGGAGAGAGTGTTCCACTCATATTTTTCTAAATCCCTGTGCCATTATTCACAATGTAATGCTAAAATGTTTTTATATAGTCAATTACAAAAATGTCTAATGATTTAGTCTTTATCACAGAGATTTGGATTTGGCAGATCCTTGTCTGTTGTTGTTTGAGTTTTTGTCTTCCTTCTCTGTTTGTGTTTGTTTATCCATTTTGTTATTAGGGTCAAGCTTCTTTATCTGTTTCTTGGATTTCTTTTTACTTTTCTTTGTGCCTCTTTCTACTACTGGATTGCATTCAGCTTGCCTCATGCTAAGGGTGACTCCTGTTGCTATTTGTGAACCAGGTATGGAGCCTAATCTTTCTTCTGTTGTTGTTCTTAGTTGAGCACTATGTTCATCATCTGATGAAGAATTGTCACTAATATATTGCAAGGCCATATTCTCTGTTTGTAGAATTTGGTTATATGCACTTTGCAGGTCAAGTTTCTTAAAGAAATCTGGTGGAGGTTGATTGTTAAAAATTGTCATATTATTACCTTCTTAATTGAAATAGTCTTCTCTACTCATCCATTGGTTGTGTTGTTTGTGGTGTATCTTTTGCAGGAATTTTAATCTTTCTTTACTCTCTTGCCTCTGCAGATAGTGTATTGCATCCACCATACATACACAGGGGAGTCATCACTTATATTGTTGTATTGGTAATGCTGTGATGAAGCATGGTTTTGGTCTTAATATGTATTATTATTATAGTGAGCATTATTATACCTGTGCTGAGTCCTGTTGCCCTGTCTCTTACTATTTCTCAATGTTGATGGGTCCAAGTAAACCATGAGGCACAGGAGCCAGACACATTCTGCTCCTGCCAGTATAATATTCTGGTTGGGTGAGGGTGGGCATGCAGAGGATCCAGAGGTGTATACACAGCATTTAGTTCCATGTCCCAATCCACTTCTTCTGGTATTTGTTCAGTTGGGGCTCTGTCACCCAATTCTCTTCATGAGCTTGCTGTCTGGGTGAGATTGTACTAAGAAGGTCCCCGTCTTCTTCCTCTTCTTCTTGTCCCCATCTTCTTCCTCTTCTTCTTGTTGCACTAATTCCAATGCATGCAAAAGTCTGTTGTGATTCAATTGTGCAGTAACAGTTGATGCTGATCTCTCTTTCTCTGTGTTGGATTTTTCTTTGGCAATCACCGGTATAAGATTGTTTACAAGTGCAGGTTGAGGTGCATTATTGGAAGGGTCTTCTTCACAATCTGTGAAGTCATCCTCTGAAGGATCTACCTCTAATGTGATGATGTCTTCCTGGTGCACTGAATTTATTTCTTGAGTAGGCTCAATTTTGGAATCTTCTGGAGGTGCCCTGATCATGTCAACTAGTGGAAATTCTGAGGTGCTTTGCGGAATTAAGTTTAGATTTGCCTTGGATTTCTTCTGTGCATATCTCAATATTATCTTTGAATGACAATCAGTTATTTTGGTCAGTTCATTCTTTAGAGTAGCAGTTTCTTGTACATCTTTACTGTACTTAGTATGTAGTCTAGCAAAAGTGACTATCAGATTATGATACCACCTGTTTTGACTTTTGATAATATTGCATAAATGTTGAAGGAAAGCTAAGTAACTTTTGGATAATACCTTATTGATTATCTGGTCAATTTCCTTTTTGTCTACAGTCCATATGTTGGTGTAAGTTTTTATGGTTGAGTAAAGTTCTGCACCTAAAGTAGTAGCACCTAGTAGAGGTCTGTCATCCTCAATACCATTTACTGACTCAATTATTTGTAGGAATTGTCCATTGGAAAGGTGGTCTGGATTGTATCCACCCCATCTCTCTTGTAGGCATTTCTTGCAGTAATTCTCTACTGTTTTTCTTTGTTCCTTTTGTTCTCTTTCTAACTTTTCTCTTTCTCATATCTGTCTGGCCAGAATATGGTGAATAGGAGTCCATGGGTGAAATCCTGATCCTGTGTCAGTGTCTTGGTGAGGCTGGGTGTTTGTGGAGGAAGCTTTAACCTGCTTTTTGCCTTGGACTGGTTGTACTTTATGATTGCAGATTGCTCTAAAGGTATTCACCTTGTTAATTGTCACTAAAGTGGTTATGAAGACATCCCATTGATCTTTATGATGTAAAGTTTGGTGTAGATCAGTTATAAAATAGATTGTTTGGAAAACCTGTATAATTTGTAACCACACTTTTTGGTGGAAGTTGATCTGAAAGTATTTTCTTTATGGTCTGATTAGTAGTCCAGCTGCTACTCCAGCAAGTGTCCAGTATGTTGTCCAAATTATCCATAGTAAAGTATTGCACAATAGAATTTGGTGTGGTACCAAGTTGAGTCTTTTAATATATGCAAGTAAAAGTAGGATATTGAGGTAATATCCTTTTGTCCATTTTTGCAATTGTAAGATGTTACCTCAGCTTGTGCCAGTAAATTAAATTAGAATTTTGATGTGTCATTGGCAAATGCTGGTAAATTTGTCTAAATTTATTTCTATTGGTTTTAGTCCATGTTTTTTATTTTTAACATAGACTTAATCTGTATGTGATCCTAAAGCATTCTTAGGCTAGGACCTCCATGTAGTAAGTAGCTAGGCCTAGGTTGTGTGTTACTGGCTGTGTAGCCTGCTATGTACTGCTTAGTAGGTGTTATCTCTATGGTACCCTGGGCTCTAATGCCCTCTCTGCCTAGTCATGGCTGTTAGCTAGGGGTGTTAGGGGCAGAGCTTATGTGTGTAGCCCATAATATCCCCAGCAATATACTCAAAAGAAACTTTACCTTAAGTATACTTGAAAGAGTGGTGATCAAACTGTGTACACAGCAGATTTGTTGGTATAAATTGGCCCGAGGCTTCCACCTACTTATACATTATCTTTAACCGACATTTCAGACTAATGGTACAAAAAATGAAACATTATTAGATTTCATATTGTTTAGTTATTTTTACCGAATTGAAGTGAAAATTGTGTCTACACCAGGAGTAACTTTAGTACCTGCATTTACACAGAAATTAGCAGCTTTCAATTTCATTAATTTTACTTGCATTATTTGTCTTATTAACTTGAAATATATATTGAGACAATTGGAATTAAAAGAAAATACCCTGACAGCAAACTAGTATTTTATACTGTAATTGTGTTTGTTAGCAAGACTTTGGCTTTTTACTTCCGTAAAATAAGAAAATGTTGAACATTTTCCACCTCTGAAAAGAATTAAAAATAGCCGGTCACTATTGTCAACCCTTCAAACTAGATCACAAGATTGTTCTTCTGTAAAACTTTAGAGCAAAATGTGCATGTGAAACAAAATCTGGTTCGTGTCCTTGCTGGGACAAGGCTATTGTATACAGCTGTAGTATACATGTGTAGTATACACGCCATTTGTCAAGCTCAATAAGGCACATAGTCTATGTCATTGTATTTTCCTACAACTCAATAAACTAACAGTATCATCCTCGTGTTGTGCTTAATTCCCTGTTAATGGAATCAAATCAGCGTTCACGTGGTCACTGATAATAATCCCGTGGTGAACACGTTGCTCTCAATTAAACCTTATCTCGTAGCAGACACGAGGTGGGAGATTACCAGCACCATCACTGGTCTTAAGACACTCTCTCATAAACTCAAATTGGCAAACATGCAGCACAAAGAAGAGCCAGCCAAATCAGGTATTCAGACTGCACCATAGTGTGAACAGTGAAAATACAGATAACAAGAAGTAGTTTAATTGTAACATTCTACCACGTAGAATTCAAATATTAAGAAAATTGCATAGTTGAAGAAATATTGAGTGTAAGAAGTATGCTTGTAATTTTCTTATCCATCTCAGTCACAAAATTACAAAATAACATTAACTGCTTCACGTCTTATCACTCTGGAATAATAGTGTATTACATAAAGAATGAAGCAAAATCAGAACATGGCAGTTGCAAGCATATTGGTGCGTCCACTTTTTTTCCTTACAATTTCCCAGTTAAATTTTCACCATGGCGCCCAGACTGTAACAGAACCAACTATAGTTTGTGCTATCAACTGAGTGTAATTATCAGTGGTGGGCAGGTGGCTGAAGGCTGCATAATACATGTCTTAGGACAGGTCTTGGTCACTTTTGTGAGACAAATCCTAACAGTAGCTTAAGAGTAAGATGCAAATTACACCCGAAATCTAATGCTGACCTGATTCTTGGACCTCAACAGTCTGGACGTTTTCGAAAAAGAATTATTTAATATAACGAAATAAATCTATTGTTTTTAATACAAATCGTACATACCGATGTGGGTTATTTGTATGACTCAAATACATGATGTAATTTTCGAAGCAGAATCATGTAAAGAAACTTAAGATATCAAAACGTAACTAATCCGGATATTTTCCTTTTATTTTTCACCTTAAATATGTCAACCAAAATTGGGAATTATAGCATTTATCTTTAGTGTTACGCTCTCGAACGATTTCAAAATTGAAAATTTTCTTCACTTTCTATTCCAAACATATGTACTGTTCTGCACTGTCCCACAAACAGAGGGCAGAGTGCGCCCAAAACAACAAATTTTGAGTGAGAAATATGAATGCACAATGTGAGAAATAGATTTCATTTTATTTAATTTCAGCATTGTGCATTCAAAGTATTACCCGTCTCGGGTACAAAGTTCCAAAATGAATAACAAATCCCGAGTTGTAATCACCATGTCTAAACATGCCTCATGTTATTTCCGTTTTCAGTATAATAAAGGACTTGCTTACAACAATGATTCTCCCTTTATTACTTCGTCTTCAAAGAAACTATGCAGATTATTTACAACAAGAATAATAAAGGATGTAAAATATGCACAACTCTCTGTGGACTGACAAAACCACTGTCAAATTTGCACGTGTCTGTTCGCTAATATTCATGATCAATGCGCCTCATAAATGCCGAATATGTGATGTAAACATTGCAATTAACAGAGGCCTTACTTTGATAAAAATATGGGTACATGCCCACATATTTTTATGCAAAAGACGCGGAATTAACAAATATTAAGCAGATTATTTAGTGTCTTTGTACTGAACACATACGCCTACTCATCAAATAAAGAAGTTTATTTTGTATTAGACCATTGACCACTGACTACGAAGCGACGAAATCTAATCACGAATGAAATACGCAGCCACCCGCCCTGACAGGGTAGCTGCTTTTCCCTGCTTAAACACTATTTACACGCTGCCAGTATCTTAGGTACCATGCACACCGCAGCCACCAAGAATGGAAAGCGCTCGTAGAGTAAACAGCAGAAGCCAGCCAGAGCCAGATATAACAACTACGGCTTAAGTTATCATAGCGTCATCCCCGCGCTTCAACCTTTACATAATGGTCAACTTTTCAACTACCACCAATATAGTTAAAATACAAATTCCATCCTGTTTCCATGTGCAATTAATTTTAGGTTGACCAAATAACTTTCACTTAAATTTCGGGTCATTTCGTACAAAACATGCAGATAAACCTGAAACCTCATAAATCTTTTCCGTGACAGAATAAAGAAATTACATTTTACAATATTAAACAGGATTTTAAGGTTTTGTAAGAAGGTAACATGAGTAAGACTACTATGTCACCTTAAATCCGACTTTCGTAATCTTATTCTGGCCTTCAAATACTTTTTTCTCTTCGTATTTCTATGTCTTTTACACCAGGTCAATGTTTGACTGTCCATTTACAATTCCCCGGTGGTTTCAAAATGAGAAGGATATTTTACCAAATCCCTTTCCTCTAAGCAAACTTTCCAAATTACAATAGTTTTCAGCATTTGCCAAATCTTTTTTCATGAAAGGAATAAGAATATAAATAGTGTAGTATTTATAGTAAATTTGTTATTGTGTTCAATGAATTTATGAATTTGGTACTAACAATCAAACACATAACGTTTAAAAAAAGTTTAGTATAGTGCATTTTTGCTGGGGACAATTCAGGCTCCGCCAGCTGTCGCTCGCTAGCTTCGCCTGCTTTACCCCAGCTATTATCCACACCAGACAGGGAGGCCATCAGGAGCCTGCCTACCGAAGACACAACAGCTACCAAGCAATATGTAAGCGGACTAGAGAGCCAGTGACCGCACACACGGGCTTAAGTACTTACCACATTTTATGCAAAAGGCCACATGGCGGGTTGTTTAGAAAGTACCATCATACTACTAACAATTTTAAGAGTCGAAATCTGTCACGTTCCTGACAGGGGGGTCAGTCTGCAGGATGACCTACCAGCCAATGAAGTGGCCTCCTCACTGCCAGACATAAACTATGTTAATGACCTACCATCCCATGATGCCTTGCCACAGCCAGGTGGGGGGTCTGTCTGGAGGATGACCTCTGTGCACTCACATCTGAGGTGCATCCTGGGGGGGTCTGTCTGCTGAACATGTTTGAACATGTACTGCCAGAGGTCCAGAACTGGAAAATGCAGAATTTCTTGCAGGCCTTTTAAATGTAAAAAATGACATAGGAGTGGGGGGTCCATACACAGCATTAGGCCATGCCAGCTTTGTCTAAGGTTGGGCGAGCTCACCTGCCACCAATCCTGGGGGGTCAGTCTGCATTTTCCCACACAGATTTCTGAATTTAGTGTCTATCTCTGCTAATATTCATCCTATTGCTTATTTAACACTATTTTATGACTATTAAGGGATGCATTTTTGGTATATTGGAAAATATGGATTTTGGACTTTGGACTGGGACAGACCAAGACAGACCAAGGTCCAAAATTCCATGTCCAAGGTCCAAAGGACCATTGTTTACAATATGCCTAAAGCTCATCTGCCACATGCTAACAATCCACCCCACCCATTTTTGCTGCACACACAGCTGGGTGAGCTTCACTGTCTTAATGTGGCAGACGAGCAGCAATGGCTTTCACTGTGCATCATTTGCTGCATCAAATAAATATATATTCCCGTCAGGTACCGACGGGTTCCATCTAGTTTAGACTAATTAATTTAGCACTGTCTCTGTAATTGGTAGGTTTTGCTACTGAATTTTTCATCAATAACATTCGTATTTGTATAAAATTGAATAATACTTGCTTTAATTATGAAAGTCATTTTATGAACATGCAGCATGCATTATTACCACCATCTACATAATGTTCAATAAAAATGCATGCACAGCTGTTTGCTATTTCCAATATTTAGTTGTTGATAAATGTTAGTCAATACTTTATTACAAACACGAAGCTGAAATTCTGGTCTGTGGTTTGATTGCAAACCTTGAGTATATGTGAACAACCAGAGGGATCAATACTGCATAAGATGTCAGGCAGTGCAGTACGTCTGGGTCTATGACAACAAAATTATAATAGGGATGTGACATTAACAAAAAAATTCTACCAAATACCTGGATATTGCAGAAGAGACATGCAATTCACTAATGACAAAAATAGCATGGCGATATCCAATATAGACATAGTATGTGCACAGCTTGAATTGATTCTAAAACTGTCGTGTATAAAGTATAAAAACGCACACTTTTGATGAATTTTTATCAAAATGTGTTTCTCAACATTTAAATAGAAGTAGCGGTATTACGTTTGTGACTTTATAAGGGACACATATCTTAGGGGACTATCCAAAGTTGGTACTTTGCCAGTACAGTTGTAAGAGTTGCAGAAGCCAATGCACAAGATCAATGCATAATGAGTGGCCATCAGACCTTTAGCTCATTAAGCAGCTGTTCTCACACTTGAAGAGAAGTCTATTTTGGATCTTCAAAGGAGTGATGTCTATATTACTTGCCCCAAGTACGAAATAAGTATCAACCAGTTCCTTCTCCAGAATCACTGGTGCTCGTGTGCTGTTACAGTGGTAGTTGTAATCAACTCTTTTGTTATCAATGCTGTCACATTTAGGAGCTACGTGTACAATTACAATATTAAAGGTAAGTTTACATGAAGATGCAGATTTTCGCTTGTAGTTTAGAGCTTGTAATAGTTATGGCGTTTGACATTGATTATATATAATTTGTTCATTCGGACAGTCCACAGTTACCTTTTTGCACCTTGCCTAATGTGCTAATGGTTGACATAATTATCGACTAACGTTTCGTACGCGTGTGCATTGACAGATGACATATTGTTACATGTTTTAGGACTTTATAAACTGAGCTTTGTTGTTGTAAAGGTTTTAAAGGCCAACACAAAGTAACAGCATTTAATTTCATAACTGCAATTTCCATTTTTACTATTTAATCAAAAAAACCAAAATCATGTCAAAAAACATGCCTTGACAAGGGCTTAGGGGCGGTGGCTCAGGGTTTTTAGTCCCCTGGGTCCGGTATCGGCACATAAAAGTGATACAAGTGATAACGCCCAGGATGAGGAATGTGAGTTGTGATTTCTGAGAGAGGCATTCATATCACACTTCGGCGATAAGGGTGGGTTGCAGTTTTGAACTGACTGATAGACATATTCATGCAAATCTACGTTCTGGTAAAAGAGTTTTCGAAAGTAAAACTCGTTTGTTAGGTTTGTACTTTTAGGCGGATTAGGAATCCAGTTAGTGCAATTCATGCATACATCTGTAATCAGTGGTGAGAATCCCAGACGTACGAAAGTACCAGTTTCCTCCACTGCCATTTGAACCTTGTGTACTTACACTTTTACAGATGCCAGCTATGGCATGATAGCATGCATAGTGCCATTACTGGTCTCATAACATTCAATATAACAGTGCCAACGTTTGAAAAATTCTAGACAAATACTCAATGAACTGGTGTCTAACAGAAACTGATAAGTTGCCAACGCGGTTAATGTCTACAAGCGGTAATGCAGTGCAGCAGGAAACTCTTTTGAAGGCGTTCACTCCGAGTTATTACAAATTAAAGCCTGTCTTTTGTGGCCAAATTAAATAGTAAAACATAATTTAGGCAGTTTGTTGCTCTGGTGCAAAATCTGAAAATATGTTAGAAGTCTTTGAAAGTCTTATATTCTTACTGGGCAAAAGCTAGCTGGGACTATTCCTTTCTAACAACATCCTGTAATGGTTTGATCAATGGATGATGTCTGGGTAAGATACAAAATTTACAGACACGAAAATGTTTCTTTGTCTGTGTTAAAATCCAACATAATTTTTTGGGAGTGAAGTTAGCATGAATCTCTCAGTTTGAAAATGAATTCGGGCAGAAACATGTAAAGCCATTGTGATACTTGTGTAGCAATAGTAGTTTCTCTGATAGAAAGTTGATCGTCCGTGACGTAGTCCTATTATTTGCATGAACAGCAAGCAATTAATGGCCGTTGTCCTAGTACTATACAGTCCCATTTCATAAAACCAGATGAATTTGGGGAAGTTTGCAACAAAAGAATTCCATATTGTGCAATTCAAGCAAATGAAACCACCGCTTAAATACTATTGTTTCAAAGTTGGATAAATAGTCCAAATCATTTTACTCATGTCATTTGCACTATTTATCCAAGTTTCCAAAGGACTATTCAGACTTAACAGGACTTTATTATGTCATTGAACATTCACTCAGTTACTGTTGCTGTAGTTAATGATAGTTTACAGAAACTGAATTTATTGTTAATTACCAAGCAGCGTGCCTAGATTGTGTATGCCACATTTTTCTAAAGATCAATGCGAGTTTACACGACAGCTAAGCTAATCAACAAAGGTATCAATTAGATAGATTATCAATTGAGCTATATTCCATTACTAGTATAGAATGATGTCGTAACTGGAGCCTTCGCGGGAGGTCCAGCCATCCCAGGGGAAGGATCAAAATTGATATCTTGCCAATATAGTTGTTTCTAGCTCGAGGTCAAGCCTTGAAAGTAGACGTTGGAGCTATTTGCTCATCAAGCAGCTGTTCTTGACATTGTAATAGACGGTACTCAGAAGTAAAGTAACAAGCTCCACATTGTTTTGTATTTTCTCTATTTGTAAGTCTGCTTTATTTCAATGATAAAAAACAGCCAAAAAAACCCCAAAAAAACCGAGAAATAGGTGGCTTGACGGATTACTGACCCTCATGCCGTATTTAGAGAATTGTCTGAAATGGCCAGAAATGCATTTTCTACAGTTCAGGTGGGGGTGGGGGGGGGGGGGGGGTCCAGGTCCCTTTTTTTTCCAAAAT